>JAIUZE010005807.1:0-30583 GCA_022085475.1 Heliosperma pusillum
ACTTTGGATAATGAAACGTTAAGAACATAAAATTACATAAATAAAATGACTTGGATTGAATTCCAAGCCATCATTATAAAGTACAATAATTGTCTTTCAAAATGCAAATAAAAACCTGTTTCCATGTCTAACACGGAAATCAAAAGTTCCAAAACGATATTCAAAATAACAAGGAAGACAAATAGCAAATTAGCGCCAAGCCATTCCATTGGTCTCCTTAATGTGATGGCTACCTTAGCACCCTCATCTAGGACATCCCCTCAATCTAACTTTTCCGTGTCTCTCTTCTCATGCCCTAAATCCAATTAGGGGGATGAGAAGTACAACTTGTATCAAAATACCAAAGTTGAGATCAATATCATCAACATAAACATCCGGAAGAACTATCATCTACTGGAGGAACTTGTTCAGTCTTAATATTTCCCAAATATTTGGGGCAATTACATTTTCAATGGCCTATACCATTACAATAATGACACTTGTCGAGTGACCTACTTAAACTTAGAAGAACTATTCCCAATAGCTCTTCTTTTGTTTTAGAAGGTGTGGGCTTGTTCCCATTGTGTCCACTCTTCTTGAACTTCCCTTTGCACTTGGCATTGATGTTCAAAACTTCTTTGCTAGTGCTAGCTTGAAAACCCATGTCACATTAGGCTTTCGCAAGCATCTTGTGCAATTCATGAATTGTGACGGTGGCATTTAGTATGTTGAAGTTCACCCTAAATTTGACAAACCCTTTGATACGGTTTAGAGAGCGGAGTATACGGTCAATCATAAATTGCTCGGGAATCACTATTCCTTGTTACTTCTTAAGTATCTCGACATGCTCAATCATTTGAGTACGTGGGAGCAAACATATTGACCATCCTTCGTGTTAAGGTCGGAAAAAGAGACGTGGCTTCAATTGAACTATCCTAGGAACTTGTGAAAACAGGGTCACGATTTTAGAGTAGATCCCATATGTGGAATTCATCTTTATGCCATTTCTTTGAAGCTCGACATCCTTAGAGAAGATCAAGACATTCTTCGTCTCGGCCGACTTCTTTTGGCTAAGTCTCATAGGCCTCCCTTACGGCGTTAACTGACCTCGCATTAGGAGTGGTGGAATAAGCCTCGGTGAGGTAACTAAGCTTACCGTCACCTTCGGTGGCTAGGCGAAGTTGCCATTTCCAATTCGCGAAATTTGAACAATTCTTTTCGAGTTTGCATTGATCCATAAAGGATCTAAGTCATGACACGGTGGTAAGATTTAGTGCGGGAGGTGGGACGGTAAATACCAATGCGAATAAACAAGTTTTGACTACAAAATTGGAGATGAAGGAAATGTCAACATTTATCGTTTTAAAATACTTGTAAACATTTTAAACAACATTTAGCATTTATTTAATGACCTCTACCCAATTATACAAATGATTCCAAGACCCAAATTCTATATCAACTCGGGTTTATGTGAGTTACGGACTCTACGACCTTTATTAATATAATTTGGTGGGTTAACTCTTTAACCGATTCTACAATTAGAATTATTGGTCGATGAAATACATTTATGATCATCTTTAGCCCAGAAAACATGGGCCACGGACCCAATCTTTCCGTTGAGAACAAACAAATTTCGATGTAATAACAATTTATTACCCCACTTACCCAATGTAACAAGTTTAGCACCTCGGTGAGCCGAACCTACTTCCTTATGAAATTTGGACTCATGGGTTCTAACATTTGTCAAGACTAAATCTCAATTAAAAAAATATAGGTCAAGTCAATTTATTATCTATCTCCTTTAAATGAACTAAATTGGTGATCTATCGATAATTATAATTGACACGGTCGATTACTCGATAAAATGCACGTGTTGTTTATATGGCGATTTGGCATGCATGTAACATATAAATAAAATTCAAGTAATAAATTAAATTCCTAGTATGGACTTCCTATAAATAGAAAATTAAATAATCTATTTAAAAATTCGGAAACCAACTCATTTGGTCCCTTGAACTTCATGTGCACGCCTCCTAAGGACACCGTCTTTTTCGGACCACCTTTCTGAATGGCTCCGTCTTTAGGAAATTCCGGAATTACAAATAATTACAAAATGTATAATAAAATTACAATATTTTCCTATTATACATATGCAAAAAAAATGAATATTACAATAAAAGTGATACGAGATCACATTAAAATTACAACCGAATCAATATTCCCTTACATTTTGGGTAATATAGATTAAAAAATAAGGCCATACTAAGACAAATTACATAATTCAAATTTACATAAATCCAAAAATGACATTCATTCATTCAAAATGCAGCATAATTATATGTAAAACTCATGCAAAATACTATGTGATAATAACCAATTAAAATCACAAAATAATACTTAAATCAAATTTAAGTCCAAGTTATTTATCCTAACTGTTTTAGGACCCAAAAATTAATCTCTACGAGTTATTTGACGATAATTCAACTCGGATTTGCATTATTACTCGGTTTTGACCCTTATAAACAATAACTTTTATGTAATAATTCCAAATTAAATTACAATAATTTATAAATTTTAAAATTAAAATTTTGAATATTTTGAAACATTTCCAGTAACATTATCATGTCAAAACTTTAGTAAAAAATTTTTGAATCAATTTAGGGAAAAATATAGTTGCTATTAATCGATTTTATCAAATAAAATACTTAAAACCCACAAAAATTAATATAATTTATTTTATACTTATAAATCTGATATTTAAAATATACATGCAACATATGATAATTTTATCATGCCAAAATATTCATTTTAGCTATTTATGTCAAAATATTCACTATTTATGCCTTTTTAACTATTAAAAATCATAAATCATGCAAACTAAATCATATTTATCTCAACTTGTACATAAAGTAGGTAAATATTTCATGTGATATCATACAAAAATTTCATGTCCAAATTCAAAGTTTAACTATTTTTACTCAAAACAAGTTCATTTTACTCATAAAAATGTGTTTATTTTACTAAAAAACATTATATTTAGCAATAATCTTCCATAAATCATCAAAATGACCTAAAATAATTTTAGGACTACAAGGTATATCATGCATAAAAGTTTTGTGACTTTATCTTATAAAACACAAATTTATAGTTTTATTTAGTTACTTTATCTCGTAAAAACTTATAAAACCGATTAGCATGCAACATCCATATGCTCTGATACCAATTGTTAGGTTCATATAACTACTCATAACACTCTTATCATTGATATAATAATTAACTATTTAATTAGTTTCCAAGATCTAGTGCATGCAAACTAAATAAAGCAAAGTAGAGAAAGATATTATTCCTCACATTGTTGTTTTGGACAAGTAAAGGGCACTAGAACAAGACTCCTTCTTGTTCTTGTTTTTGAGCTAAAGTTAAATGTGTGAATCTCCTAGTTGCCAGTGTAGGAACTTTCCTTGTTGATGCACCTAGACTATCTCTTATCACTCAAATGCCTACTAGAACTTCAAGTGAGTAGCCCTTAAGACCGAGTACAACACGTTTCAAAATTACTACTCTAGTAATATTGTGTTAGTACTTGAACACAAGTTCAATTAAAATTCTTAAGTTTCTTATGTTCTTCTTAATTTCTAGTGAGATGAAGATATATTAATAATATGAGAACTAGTGTATGTATAAGAAGAAATTTTTTTCTTATTTTTAGCACCATAACCGACCAAGCATGCCAAGAAAGAGGTGATCTCTTTTGCTTTTTGGCTAATCAAGATATTAAGGTGGCTATAGGTATTAGGGTAGTAATCATGATGTTTATGCTTTAATTAGAACAAGTAATCAAAACATAAACTCCACCCTACACCTTGCAAAACCGGTGTACCCACATAATGTGGAGTCCATTTTATAATTTGTGATATTGTTATTTGTCACATATGTGACATGTGACATGTGAAATGTAACTTAGCTTATAAATATGCATTTAACTAATTTAAATACAATTTCATAACAAATAAATTAAACTTAACATTTTAACCAATAATTTATAATCACGTATATATAATGGGTCATCTCATATTTGGTTAATATGATCTACAACTAATTGTAATCATAATCGACCAATCATGCTTATCTCAAATGTTTCATAAACATTAAGCATTCTAATATTACAACTAAGTTACCAAATTGAATCTTATAAAATCATATTACAATAAGATATAATTCTCCCTAATTATACAAACTTGTTCTATTTGAGAGATTAATTAATATGTATCGTTATACAATTAATTAATATTCTTGATTAGGGAATCGTCCTTTCGGTGTGAACTCAAGGGATCAAATGATCACCACCGTCATACAACAGTAATGTCAAACTCTAGTAATCTAATCATTACCGATTAATGTGGATCAGTTGACTATAAAGTTAATCATCCCTTTGTATTCTTGTTAATGAGATTTAATTAAGTGATCGCAATATTGTTGAGGACACTTAATCCAACACTTTATTATCCAACATACACTTAGAATATACAAAACAACCATTAACGTCTTATAAACTCAAATTCAAGCTTTAAATTATTTCAAATCAAATAGCTAAGACTATATAATAATAGTTAATTATTATTTTTTTTTATAAAATGTCAACTTTCATTAACATAGCAAGATTTACAAAACAAATGTTTTCAAGCTACAAAACTAACTCCGTGCTCATACTATATTAATTGCACCCAAGACAACCAATTGGAATCTTTGGACAAGATTCCATCAGTTTTACAACAAATAAGCCTACTCTTAATGATTTTATAAATTTGCAAAACAATGTTTTTAGGTCTTGGGGCACGATAAAAGATCCTAGCTTCATTCCTTTGCGTCCAAATAGTATACCAACACGCCAAAAGAGCTGCAAGAGTGACAGTCTTCCCGATTTTACTACACCTCTTCTTTGCAATGTTATTCAGATAATCATAGTTAATTAATTTTCTTATTTCATTTGCTTATAGAGTCAAATAACTAGTATAACGAAGTTAGTAACTAGCTATTTTGTTATAATAATTGTTGAGATATTTTAATTCGAGTGAACTCCGCTGCACTTTACAGTACACATATATGGTAAAAACAAGAGTCTATATACACATCGAAATAAAGGAAATTTGAAGCACTTTATTATCCAACATACACTGAGAATACCGCAAACTCATAAATTACTAAAACCCATAAATATCTTATAAACTAAAATTCAACATTGAAATTTACTAAATCAAGTAGCTAATACTATATATAATACCCGAGATTTTAGTGACTTAAAATAGGTTATAGTATATAGTATATTTGTTAATATAGATTGCAGATAAATATTAGGACATCATCAATTATCGATCAGAGATTATATTATAATATTGGTGATGTAAAAGAAACAAAAAGGATGACGGTTGGTCGGCCTGTCAAGAAGTGTCTGGCGTCTAGTCAATTAGCCGAGCGTACATGCACAATTTTTGAGGTTTCTGCGAGATTTTTGGCTAATTGTTGGTAACTGGAAATTTAAGAGTTTAGTCGCGGCGCCGGTACATGCCTACTGTTACGGTCCTATGCTTATGCCGAACCGTGATGTGCAATCTTTCCCTACTCTAAGGCAAGAATTCAAGAAACAAAGGTGTTCTTGCTAGTGAGGGATTGCCCACTATCACGCAACTCGGAACTCGGGGTGTGTCGGAAATCCTAATCACGATTATCAACATCCGACACACGAAAGCAATAAAGTAAGCAATACAATTTTGAAAGTAAAAGACAATCAATATCATGCTTAAAAGGTGGAAAGCAGTTTCATTAACTAGTACCTCCCATAAAGGCTACATTTTCTGAAAGCCTAAAATCGTAAATTAAACTAAAAATCTAGCTCCAAGATTCAACACGTAGGAAATAATCTTAGAGTACTACTTAAACATTAAACATAAAACATAAACGAAAACACATGAATGCATAAAGGCAATCTAAGAGGTTGAAGTGAACGGACCGCGTGCGCAGATTTTGCGAACGATTTCACGGCTGCTTGCACTCTCCACCAACTAATGTTTTGCCGCCCTGGGCAACGCATCACTCTTCAGTTCAGCTCCACTGAGACTCCCTCGTTAAGTCGTTCGAATGGGTCGCTCATTCCTTAAAAAAATTTAGATCTCCTTGACACAGAGTCTCCCGAATATCACTTCTTCCACGTTCTTCTCTTGGCACTGGCAGGTCTGGAAAGTCAATGTCCTCGTTCTCTAACATGACGTTTGGCTAGCTTTTTCCGGATATTCACCCCAGCTAAGTATTTGTAGTGATAGACAAGTTAATTATCCAAGACGGTGAATAAGCATTTCAGCGCGACCCCCTGATTATACAAGGCCTTCTCAAATAAGTTAGTTATCTCTCTCACCAGGATGTGTCTCCCCTTATGTCACGAGGCCATATTTCTTTGGTCTTTTGACCCTTATTATTCACCCCACTTTGGGAAAATAGATTCATGTTGGTCTCCCATGCCACTTAGCAGCGTAGTTAGCCTTGTTGGATACACGCATCGGCGCATCCTTCTTTGAAAACATGGAGTTTGTACAAGTTAGTGCCCCTCGCTTCGGTTTTGGCGTTTGTATGACCCGCATTTCTGACATTCTAGTGCCCTTCTTTTCCTCGTCCTCATCCACAGTCTTTACCATGTAAGATCCAATCAGTATCAGTGATCTATCACTCGGCTTCAACACTACTGCTGCACTCTGAAAGAATTACATCACGAGTACTAACTTGAAGTCATCCAACATCACGGTTGTGAAGTCGAGCTCCCATGCCCACTCACCCACTTGAACCGCGACATTCTTAGCCACTCCTTCGATACATCTCATCTTCCCATTCACAAGCTTTAAGCAACACTTTCCTTGGTTACCAGCCCTAGTCGATCGGCTTCTTCCTTCGTCACGAAGTTGTTAGTAGCACACAAGTCAATCTTGACCCGAGCTTGCCTCCCATTCATTTTTATGTGCACGTACATGAGTCCCACATATTTATTTTCGCGGGGTTAATCTAGTGTCCTCATCACACTGATCCTTTATAATATGCCCATTCCAGGCTGGTCCTCGTTATCACTCGAGCCCTCGTCGTACTCTTAATTATACTCGGCCAGCGCCCCATCAAGATGCTCATAAACTCCCTCTGGCATGTATTTTAACATTACAATGAAATCTACCTTGTTAGGACATTCTGCCACTTATGAGGACCCTTACAAACGAAACACGCAAACGACTTCTTCATTGAAGACCCATTCGAATTTCTAACCATAACTTCCATTACTCCCTGCGTAACTTCCATGTGGTCGAAACCGATTACTCTCAAGCAAAACCGAAATTGTTTGCGGCTTCATTACATTGGGCTCACTTAGAAGGGCATCACCATTCTCAGATGGTGTCATACCTTGAGGCGACTCTCGCTCCCCGTAGAAGTCAAAGAGTTACTCGGCAGGTGATATGGCCGCAGACTAAGTCCTTAGGTTCTGTCTCATGATTCTTGTTGAGCCCACCTCTTCAACCCGCTAGTAAACTCGAACGTCCTATCTGTCTTGGTCATGTCAGAGATCTCGAGCATACATGCCGACATCTCCCTCATGTAATCTCGAATTGAGTTGTTGTGCTTCACCTCCTTCTACTTCTTCCGAGCAATAAACTCAGTATCCTCTGGGTAGAGGTGATCCTTTAATATCTTTTTAAAGTCGGCCCACGATGTCACCATGATCGTTCCCGCTTTGATTTCATCGTATCTGGCCCTCCACCACATCTTGGCATCGTCCAGTACATACTCGTTGTTTCAACCGTCAATGTTTCGTAGAACTCACTTACCTAGAACTATAGCTCCATATAGAAATTTATCGACGGCCTTAGAATCCCTCCCCCTATTGTAGGTACGCGTTTGAGCGGGCCACCGCCTTCATTAGCGTGCCACAAGTGTTCTCAAGATACTTAAACTTTTTGACGAAGGTGAGCGATTTCTTCCTCCTGTTTGTAGAGGATCGCATCACCAATCGCTTGGATCTCAGCTCCATCCAATCCATCGCCGACTCGAGGCTACCAATCGTCTCTTTCCCTTTCGCGGGGGCGTCCAATATTCGGATGAAAATGCTTTCTTATTGAATTATTCCACCAACGCGTCTACACGGTCCTCTATACTTGGTTTGCCCACTTTCTCGATTTACGATGGAAAAATACGGTTTCAGATTCATGTTCGAAGACGGGGTTCTAATACCAAATGTCAAGGCATGGTAATTTTTCCGAATCGTGGTGCGCACCCTTGCCCTACACTAAGACAAGAATGCTAGCATCAAAAGGAGTCGTGCCAGTGAGGAATCGCCCACTAGCATGCAGCTCGGGACTCGAGGTATCTGTTGAAAATCTTAGTCACGATTATCAACAAACGACACACGAAACCAGTAAAAGTAATCAATACGACTATTACAACCTTGTAGTTTGCAAAGAAAATTCATAGACTATTACCTCTCATTGAGGCTTAATTGATAGTTTAAGTTTTGTAGTAGTAAACATTAAGTGTACAAAATAGTGCTACCTATTCCTAAAATATAAAACCGTAACTTAAAAAAAAAATATAGCCACAAGATTCGACATGCAGAAAGTAATCTTGGAGTACTATTTGAACATCAACACATAATCAAAAATATATTAAGGAATAAAGGAAATCTAAGAGGTCGAAGTAAACAGACCAAGTGCTCAGATTTTTCAAATTTCGTGAGTCCCAGGAACCCCCGCCCTATATCTAATCTTATATCGCCTCGTCAACGCTTTTTCTTCAGTTCAACTCCAATGAGACTTCCTCGTTGAGTGGCGGTGATATCGGTCATATTGGGGATAGACTTTCTTGTGGCCTCAATTCCCTTGCTTAGCAAAGTTTGTTGTTCTTTACTCAGCAACAATGTTGGGTCGCCCATCCCTTCAAGAAAAGTTAGGATCTCCTTGGCAAAGAGTCTCCCGAACATCACTTCTTGCACGTTCTTCTCTTGGCATTGGAGGGTTTGTAAAGTTAATGTCCTCGTCCCTTGAGAAGACACTTCACAAGCTCTTTCCGCATGATCACCCCAACGCCGCTTCAAATTTACTTCGACTACCTTAGTACCTGTAGCAATGGACAAGTTAATTATCCAGGAGGCCCAATCACCAATTTTAGTGGGGCCTCCAAATTATACAAGGCCTTCTCAAATGAGTCAGCAGTCCCTCTAACAAGGACGTTGAACATGCACTTCGACGGGGCCCCCTCTAATGTCAACAGGCCTTATACCTTTGGTCTTTTGACCCTCATTTTTCACCCCACTTCGGGAATGGAGATTCTTGTTTTGTCTCCCATGCCACTTAGAAGCGTAGTAAGCCTGGTTTAATAGGCGCATCGGCGCACCGTTCTTCGAAATGATGGAGTTTGTATAAGTTGGTTCCCCACGCTACGGCTTCGGCGTTGGTATCACCCGCATTTGCGACATTCGAGGGCCCTCATTGTCCTCGTTCTCGTCCACGGTCTGTACCACATAAGATTGAATCAGCAACATCGACCGATTACTCAGCTTCAACACTACTAATGATCTCAGGAAGAATTGCATACCGAGTACTAACTTGAGCTCATCCAACATCACGGTTGTGAAATGGAGCCACTCCTTGGATACATCTCATCTTCCCATTCACAAGCTTTAAGCAACGCTTTCCTTGGTTACCAACCCTAGTCGATCGACCTCTTCCTTCGTCATGAAATTTTTAGTGGCACCCAAGTCGATCGTGACCCGAGCTTACCTCTCATTCATTTTTATGTGCACGTACATGAGTCCCACATACTTCTTTTCGCGGTGTTACTCTAGTGTCCCCATTGCACTGATCCTTTATAGTATGCCCATTTGAACCGCGGCCTTCTTAGCGACTCCTTGGATACGTCTCGTCTTCTTATTCACAGGCTTCAAGAACCCTTTCCTTGGCCCAAAACCAGTTCTAGTTAGTCATCCTCTTCCTTCGTCATGAAGTTGTTGGTGGCACCCATGTCGATCATGGCCCGAGCTTGTGTCTTATACATTGTTATGTCCACGTACATGAGTGCCTCGCGGACTTCTTTACGCGGTTATTCAATTCTCCCTATCGCATTGACCCTTTATAATACGCCCTTTCTCGGCTGGTCCTCGTCATCACTCAAGCCC
Source organism: Heliosperma pusillum (assembly GCA_022085475.1). Classification (NCBI taxonomy): domain Eukaryota; kingdom Viridiplantae; phylum Streptophyta; class Magnoliopsida; order Caryophyllales; family Caryophyllaceae; genus Heliosperma; species Heliosperma pusillum. Next base: position 10,178 of record JAIUZE010005807.1, read on the forward strand.
TCGTTGTACTTTTGATAATACTTAGCCAGCCCCCTATCTAGATGCTCTTAACCACCCTTCGACATGTTTTTTAACATTGTATTGAACTCTACTTTTTTTAGACATTCCGCCATATTTTTAGGACCCTTACATACGAAACACGCAAACGGCTTCTTTATTATAGACTCAGCCGAGTTTCTCACCTTCGAAGACAAGCTTGCGAGCGAGTTTACATTACAACATGATTGAATGATACTTCCTTGTGGTCGAAAGCGACTATTCCCAACCAAAATCGAACTTGTTTGCGCCTTCGTTTCATTTGGTTCACTTTGAGGGGCATCACCATACCTCGATGGTGTCTTCCCTTGAGGTGAATCTCGCACCCCGTCGAATTCTGAAATTTTCTCGGGTGTTGATATGGCCGCAAAAACAAATTCTTGGGTTCTATCTCATGATTTCTTGTTAAGCCCACTTCTTCAACCCGTTAATAAACTGGAACGTCCTATCTTTCTCGGTCATGTCGGAGATCTCGACATACATGCCGAGAACTCCCTCACGTAATCTCGAACTTAGTTAGTGTGCTTTACCTCCTTCAACTTATTCCGAGCAACAAACTCAATGTCCTCTAGGAAGAAGTGATCTCTTAATAAATTTTTAAAGTCGGCCCACGATGTCACTGTAATTTTGCCCGCTTCAATTTTCTCGTACGTGGCCTTCTACCACATCTTGGCATCGTCCATCAGGTACATACTTGATGTGTTGATCCTCAATGTTTCATCGGGCTCACTTACCTAAAGTATTGCTCCACATCGAAAATGAATTTATCGACGTTCTTAGAATCGCTCGCCCTATTATAGGTACGAGTTAGGGTGTTTTTACCTTGTGGACCCCCAGAAATTTCTCGTTATTGGCAACCGCTTTCATGAGTGTGGCACAAGTGTTCTCAAGATCCTCGGAGTTTTCGACAGAGGTGAGCGATTTCTTTCACCCGCGTGTAGAGGATCGCATCACCAATCGCTTCGATCAAGACCTTCATCTAGTCCATCGCCAGCTTGAGACTACCAACCGTCTCTTTCACTTTCTCAAGGTTCTCCCTTATTTTGATCACAATGCCTCGAGCTTGGGAAGTTTCTTATTGAATGATTCCACCAACGCGTCTACACGGCCCTCTACACTTGGTTCACCAATCTTCTAATTACGATGCACAAATGCGGCTTCCAGAATCCCGTCTAAAGACTGGGCTCTGATAAAAAATGTCACAGTCTGGTACTTTTGACGAACTGTGGTACGCACCCTTGTCCTACTCTAAGGCAAGAATGCAAGTAACAAAGGGCATCATGCGTGTGAAGAATCTCCCACTAGCATAAAATTCGGGACTCGAGGTGTGTGTTGAAAATTTTAGTCACGATTATAACCAATCGGCACACGAAAGCAATAAAAGTAGTCAATAAGATTAATGAAAGCAATATCAAGATTAAAAGGTGGGAACCAGTTTCATTGACTACTAACTCACATAGAGGCTTATTTGATAGTTTAAGCTTTGTAGCAGTAAATATTGAGTGTGCACAATAGTGCTACCTTTTCTAAAAGCCTAAAACTGTATTTTAAACTAAAAATATATATCCAAGACTCGACACGCGGGGATTAATCTTGGAGTAAAACTTGTACATAAAAATATAAACTAAAATACATGAAGGCTTAAAGGAAATATAAGAGGTGGAATAGAACAGGACGCGTACGCAGATTTTTCGGATTTCGCTGGTCTACACCTCGGAAGCAGTAAACTGGACGGGACGCCATATTGTGACTTGCAAATGAATTTCCCTTTGATCGTAACCTATAACTTTAGTTTTAGTCGTTATACCTTATAATTATACAAATACCAGTATTAATCACAAGAGTGCTTTAAGAAGCCTAGAGAGAGAAAGTACTTTCTCTTCATCAATTCAAGTAGGTATTAAATAGATTATGCGGTAAGTTAGACTAATTATCATCTTTAAATCTATAATCCATTAGTAAGTTGGAGTAGCTTCATACCTTATTTGTAATTGATTAGATTGTGCCCTAATCTTGGAGTTTGCAGGATATTGGTAATTTGGGGATTTTGGGAAGTGTAATATGGATGATTTGTAAATGTTTATATAAACATTGTGTGGATAACGGTTGTTTGATTGATTTTAGTTTGTATGTAGTGTTGTGTGTGTGTGTGTGTGTTGCGGAATTGGCATTATGATATTGGAATTGTGATATTGAAATTTGGTTAACGGAATTATGAGTTTGTCTTGCGGGATCCGTGAATTATTTTGGGGATCACCTCAGAAGATTGGTCTAGTTTTCCAGTTGATCATGAATGTCCCCTCATTTTTCTCTTCTTAAGGACATGTCCTTTAAAAAATGTGTACATTTATTCGGAACTAGGGATGATATTAATGTCGTTAACATGTACGTTAAGATGATCGGGAAGAATGTCGTTGATCGGTCCATTGTTAGTGATAATTATGCCGTTACCATTCTTGAGGTTACTTTTTATTTATTGTAGTATGGTTTATCTCTACTAAACCTATGGTTGACATGTTTCTTTTAATGTGTGTGTTATCCATCCAACCCTTTTAATTAAAAGTGGTCGCTTGTTATGATACATAAGTTATTTTCGTTCAAATGGGGAGTAGTGAATCTCGCATGTAATTAAGTTGATAAGAATGTTAACTGCATAGATGCATTATCAGGATGGGCCATTCGTTGACACGAGTCACCTATTAGTCAATGACTATAAATTAATTTAAGACACATAGTTGTTTTTAATAAAAATTAGTGATGTGTGCCTTTTATATGCGTTTATTTTCAAGGTTGGCACGCATTTCAATGCGCCTATTTGATTATTTCATTCTGTTTCCTCTTGTATTTGCTACTTTAGGTGTATTGTGCGTTTGTTGCAGGTTTGGAACCCATTTTTTCATTTAGAAGCAAAAATTGGTTGATAAGACGAGAGTTCATAGCCCACGTCCGAGTCATTGGAATGGTGCTAAACTGTAGCCTGGAAGGCGTTGAATAAGTTACACGAGATGTGTATTGATCGACTAACTATATGTGTCGATCGACCGGAGCTAGAAAGTCGTTCGACAAAATCCATTCAACACAGACATTGTTGCTTTGAAGTCCTTTGAGCATTGTCGATCGACCAGTCATTTGGGTTGATCAACCGCCTGATGCTAAAGTCGGTCGACATTATTCAATCGACTCAACACTATTAGGATTTGGTGTAGTTATCTGTGTCGATTGACCAACCCTAAGTGTCGATCGACTAAACTACTCGGGTTGATAAGTTATTTAGTTAATTTATCCTATTATTTCTTACTTAGTATATAAGCAAACTTGTAATCTTTTGATTAGGGTCACAGACTTTTATATAGGAAAACTCTTTTAGACTATTTCAAACACAATACTAAGTAGAACGTCCTTGAACTTTTAGATATAAATATTGAATCTCTTCTCTACTTTCGCTATCACTTCGATCTATAGATTGGTACTTTATGTATTCTTATTCTTATTCTTCATTATTGTTATTGTTTAATAATCTATCCTTTTATTCAATCCTTCATCATGAATTATTCTTTCATCATGTTCGTTGTTATTGTTATCACAATTTTTACTTTGAGTAGCTAAATTCTCTTCTAGGATTTAGGGGATCCATGGATGTAGAGATATTGGCTTAGAGCATCCACAATGAAGAATAGATCATTTTTCTCTCTTTTATTTCTCCCAATTTTCTCATTTGGCCACATCACTTTCTCTTTTTTCTACCTCACTTCCCACTATCCTCATCCTCATCCTCTTCCTCAATTTTTCTCCACATCAAAGGGGATGTTCCCTTTCTTTCTTTTTTATACCTTTTAAGTAGATCATGCCACTCATTTTCTCTCTTATATGGCACATGGTCAAAGTAAGGACATCCTCTAACAATAGAGGATGTCTTCCTTTTCCTCTTCAAAGAGGATGTTGCCACATTAAAGAGGACATCCTTTTAGCACTCTCTCTCATCTAAGAGGAAGGTCAATCCTCTTAAATGTGGATGCTCTTAAGGAGATAGTTTGGTCCAATTTACATGTCTTTGTTGAAAATTGTGATATATAACTGCAATTGGTTAGTTAATGCACATGACTGACTTAGTTGATTAGGTAAACCCCGACTGAAGATCGGAAGCCTAGTAAGGGTTAGATATGTCACAATCATTAGAGTGCCCTAATAAGTTACGAGAGCCCATTAGAAGCATTTTAGGGCGATTAACGATCTGAAAGGACATTACCAATACCCCTTAGACTATTATTTAAGACCAACGTATTGACCTTAACCCTGACCGCGATAGTTCATAGTGAACCGACAATCCTAGCCTTTCTCTCTATAGTTTACACCTTAATTCATTCTCCTACTCTTTACTTTGATCATTGTTAGTCTAGTTAAAAATCAATCAAAACCCCATTTTTTACTCGACTTTCTAATTTAACAAATAATTTAATCTGTCTCCCTGTGAATATGATCATGACTTCCCTAGCTATATTAGTTAGAGCACAGTTCGTTATTTTTTATAGGTTGTGACAACCACGTCAAATTTTGGCGTCGTTTCCGAGGAAGTAATAGTTTTCTATTTGTTAATATTAATTTTGTCTCTTGTCTCAGGGAACTTAGTTCTGTGATACCCTTCTCAGTTTTCTCTATTAGTTTTAGTGTGCCCATGTCCAACAGGTTCGAGCTGCATGTATCGGATGTCTTATCCGAACTCAATTTCGGATCAATTATCCGTATTCGAAAACTCATAGATTTAGTATCTGATATCTGATCTGAACCAATTCGGATATTCGATCTTATTAATTAATTAATTCGGATCGAAAATCAAAATCCTAATACTTGATCCGAAAACCCATCTTTAATTTTTAGGTTTTTGTCTTATCAAACTATTTTTATTTCAAGTTTAGTTTTCATATTTAACATAATACTATTGTTTCCCTAAATCGTAATTTAAAGTCTCAACAGTTCAAATTTCTTTTCAAATACAATAAAACCTTAAAAACAATAAAATTTTACATATTGCAAGATCTAGCCAACAAAATAATGGCTGAAATCAGAAAATGGTTACCTGAATCTTGGTTCGAATCACATTCGTTTCATATAAATTTTAGAAATTGTATGTACATAGAAAACTTTAGTATTTATCGTGAGAAAAGTTGATTGTAAGTAATGGCAAAGATGAAGTAGACTGAAAAATGCAAAAAGAAAAGAACCAGAGAATGGATGATGAGTTTGTGGGAGTAACGATTGTTTGATCTTTTAAATGAGAGATGTTTTAAGCCCTGAGAGTGTAGGACTTTACCATTATGTGTATCATGGGCCAAACCCAACTTTATAAATGTGCATTGGCCAACATCAAACATTAACATATGAAAAATGTCCATTTTCGGATCAGATATCCAAAAACTTAAAGTTAATATCCGTATCCGATCTGATATATGAAGTTTTTGAATATGGATATCCGATCTGAAACACTTTTCGGATTGGATACCCAGTTTTTCAGACCGAATACCGGACAAATCTAACAATTGGATATCCGAACATTTAACGCCAATATCCGTATCCGATCCGATATCTGAAATTTTGGATACGGATATCTGATTCAAAACACTTTTCGAATCGGATGCCCGGCTTTTCGGATTGGATATCGGATCAAATCGGATAATCGGATTTTTTTCTCCACTATACTTAACTAGTATTTAGAGTCGACCTATTGACCATAGCATTGCCCGCGATAGTCCATTGAGAACTAACAATCCTACCCTTTCTCTCTATAATTTACTTCTTAATTCATTCTTCTAAACTTTACTTTTGTCATTGTTAGTCGAGTTAAAAATCAATCAAAACGTCGTTTGTTACTCGACATTCTAATTTAATAAATAGTTTAATCTGTCTCAATGTGGATACGATCTCGATTTTCCTAACTATATTAGCTAGAGAACACTTCGTTATTTTGTATAGATTGTGATAGTCTCGTCAAACTTTAGTGTTGTTGCCAGGGAGGCAACAATTTGTTATTATTAAGTTTGTCTTTTGTCTCAGGGAACTTAGTTCCTTGAGACCGTTATCATTAATCTATATTAGTTTTGTTTATGCTCAGGTCCGACAGGTTCGAGATCGTACCAATTGATGTTGAACCGAAGAAAACTCTCAAGGCGAGACGGGGTTTTTGGAGAGAAATTAGTCAAGCGGAAGATTTGAGTACGCTTTACGCTGTTTTTAACGAGTTTGTATCAAATCACTAATCCTTTGAAGAGGACAATCCAAATTCTGATACCTTTACTACTTTAACACTCAAACTGCTTGAACTCTCTAGCCTTTCTAAGCCAACCCTCGCGTCAATTTTAAAGGGATTCCAACTCCCAACTGCCAACAATTTCTACTTTTGAGATTCGTCCATCTTACATCAACTTGGTGGAGTGAAGATCTTTTGGGGGTGGTGCAATGAAGATTCCGGGAAGCACACAGAGATGTTCACTTATTATTGCTCGACCATTCAACTGACTTCCGGGGTAAAACAATATAAGGTGAAGGTGAAGTGAATGGCTACGCACAGAGCCGAGTACGGGAACCCGAGAGTAAGTGTTCGACGGGGTAACTGCACAATTTGAGCCATTGAATGCTAAATTTGATAAGATAGAAAGTTCTTGAGCTTAAGGTTCTCAGCATCACGTTCATGCCATGGTTCAATAAGAAATGGTTTATAAGCGATGTAGGAGTGATGAGCATAATGCGAGAGATTGTGTGGCTGAATTAAAACAAGTAATTGATTTCCAAAACTACAAGCAAGGTACTATGTACTCTAATTTTTATAATGAGCATACACGAAGCATCCATACTTTTCACGGAAGAGCCATAACGTTAAAAATCCTCCACAGCCACATGAACATAAGAATTATGTTATTCCACCGCAACGAAATCAACAGGAAGGGTTTCAAAAGGCTCCATCTTTTTCTTCTAAACAACAAACGCATACTGTCCCAAGCGGGATTTTAGCTTAAATCCATGTTTCACTCCTTCATGGTGCAATACCACAAGAATAAGCAAGCAAAATACGCAGCGATCAAGGTGTTAGAGACCCAAATGGCCCAATAGGCATTTAAAGAGGCAACAAGGCAACCGGGTTCATTGTCGTCTCAGTCAGACCAGCTGCATGATACGGTTAATGATGGACACCTCCGAAGCAGTTTTACTTATGACAGACCAGAATTGCCAAATGAGGGTAACAATTTCATTGATGAAGATTTGGATATGATATTGAAGATCAAATAGATGATGAACAAGAAGCTGATCTGCACGCAATTAGTCGATCGACAAGTTGTAGTGGTCGATAGACGAGCATTGATCAAAATCGATCCCCCTCGATTGACACCGGACTCTGAAATTGTTTAGGTTGGTCGATCAACTGACCCTATGTGTTACTGGACAAGTCAGCTCACAAGTCGAACAACTTCCTCAGACATAGTTGAAAGTTCATTGCCTACTGGTGGGTCAAATTTTATTTTTTCAAAGAAGGCAAATTCTGATAAAGGGAATGGCAAAGCTGCTGAGCCACCAATTGTAATTAAGGTTCTATTTTTGAGACGATTGAAAAACACGAAAATCGAGCAGTAGTTCGGTAAATTCATGGAGATCAGCAAAACACTCAAATTAACTGTACCATTCACCGAGCTAATAACAAAGGTATCTTCTTACGCTATGTTTATGAAAGATATCATAACTCGTAAGAGAAGTTTCAATGAAAAGGAGATTATAGATTTAACTAAGGAGTACAATGCACTCTTATACTCCTCCCAAATTAAAGGACCCTTGTACAATTGGCACTCATATTGTAGACAAATCCTTGTGTGATTTAGGCGCAATTGTCGGTGTGATGTCCTATTCATTTTCCGAGAAACTGTATATGGGAGACCTCAAAGTTACCAGTATGACCTACAAATGGCTGACATGTCAGTGAAACGTGTAACACCCCCACTTTCACATGAGCCTTTAGCAAGACCTTCCCTGGAAAATAGAGGCGCTACCATCTCGGTTTCCCGAGGTAATACATATCAAATACATAATAAAGAAACATTTAATCTTAATTACACTTGATCCTTATTACAATAATCAAATTACAACAAAATATAATAGACTCGTCTCACGCCTCTAAGACTCAACGGAAGTAAAGTGGTTGTCGACTCGTCATGTTCCATCTACCCTAATCATCTATGTATATCACCTGCTAAACAACCCGCTCACCATTCTCTAATGAATCGCCGCAGTTATACTACAAAAAAAGGGTCAATACACTTACACAATCAACAACAACAATACAAGCAATAACACAGTCACATCAATAGATCATCATCATCTCCAAACTTCGATAACCGAGTTCCCGTCATAACGGGAACCCCTACATATGTCATCCAATAGCACTGGACATCAAAATATCCAATCGCAATCCCATCGCAACGAGTAATCCATGATGATACCGGACCGCAACACTGAACATCATATTCCTCGCTCATTGCAACGAGCGTAACCCGGCTCCTGAATGTGCACATCCCTCTTGTGACGGGAGTCATAAGAGGAAAAACCTAGGTGTGGAACCATCTCCCAAAAAAGATCCATTGATCTCAATCACAATCAACATCATAACTAATATCACAATCATCATTAAAGTCAACATCACAATCATCATCATCAACAATCAATAATCAACCAATATACAATTATGCTGAGTAGGGAAACCCTACTTGTCTCAATCACGCACGCAGCCACCAATCGACACATTCAAGCACACAAGACTGTCGTACCCAAACCTACAAGCAATGGTACAACTCTTATTACAACTATGGTCAATAATGTCAATAACAACTATGAGGGTAGTTACTTACCTGATTAGATTAATCATCCCCCTTTGCGTTGGATCTCAACTCGTCGTCTCACCCCCATGGTGGTCTACTAGGTGATGGATTGATTAGGTTACAAGGAGGTATGTCTAAGGAACAAGGCAGAAGAGTTAGGTTTAGGACTTGGAGGAAATGAGAAATTATTTTCAAAATAAATTATTAACGTCGCCACTTCTGTGTTATATATGTAACATGCTCAGATCTGTGACACTCGACCGAGTATCGAGCACACTCGGTCGAGTACGCTGCACTCGGTCGTGTGTCACCCACACTTAGCCAAGTGAGCTCTACTAGGTCGAGTATGCCAAGATGAATAGTATAAGGTTCTCCAACCCCAACCCCACGAATAGGGGTGAGCAAAACCGGTTTTTCTAAGGGCAAAAATTAATACCCGGATACGACCCTGTTTAACTGGGTACCCGGTTTTCGTATACCCGGTTAAACCGGGTACCCGAAAACCGTATACCCGGATCCGGTTTAATTAATAATGGTCAAAACGCAAAATTTGATTTCACAAAATTAGTAACGGCCCATTACTAGGATGCCCATATAATCTATTAGGCATATTATTACGAAACAGAACTACTTGCAAAGTTAGTTTTAAGATGCCAAAATGCCAACTTTCATCGCTTCACATAAAACTTTGACTCCCACAAAGTAGTTACGTACATTGCAAGTTTCACATCCAAAGATTGACCCACAAATTTTCACACAAATAGTACATATCAAACCCAAAGTTTCACATAAAGCTTATTTTTTGTTATTTTTAATTAAACCGTGTCAAAAACCGTATACCCGATTTTGATTTTCCCGGACCCGATACGGTTTTTAAAAAACTGTATCGTATACCCGGAAATTCGTATCGTGTACCCGGAAATCCGTGTAATTAAAATTGTATACCGTATCGTCTCCGTATATTAAAACAGTATCGTATATTTTTGCTCAGCCCTACCCACGAAGAATTCCGCAAGGTCAAAGGTCAGTCAACGGGTCTATAAAAGGCAGGTATTACAAAACTCCCTTCGGTTTTCTAGAGGATGTCCCCGTAAGAAAAACTAAATTCTTTATACATGTTAATTTCATCGTCTTAGATATGTCATAATGTAGATACCTCGAATCTACACCTTCCATCAACCACCCAGAGATGAGTGGGCCGCATGTTTGGCCTGCGGAACGATTTATGACAATTCGTAGGTTTACCGTCAAGTGATAGCTCAAACACTTGTGTCTCCCTTTGTCGTTATCTACGTGCCGATATGGTCGTTTTGACAGTCATCAGAGTCGCTTTGGAGTCCGGGTCAAAAACCGCTTCATTTTCTATAAACCGTCTTTTAAAATTGTGCCTGAATGCTCAAGAATATTCCGGATATTTTATTTAGATGGCATTCGAAATCTACCGCAATTCCATAATAGAAACGCTGAAATCTTTCTTTCAAAGTAGAAAACTGCTTGGGAAATGACGCAGCGGGCGTTGCGCCTCTTCCAAGAGTCGCAGTGCCTGTTGCGCCTCTTCACCGGCTCGTTTTCCCTGTTTCCGGGATATTTTCTAGGTTTCTTTCCGTGTTCAAGTTATTCCAAAACTCTTCGGATTTCTCCCTATAAAAGGAGAGGTAGTTCGTGCTCACTTTTAAGGCACACGAGTTTTCGGCTCCTTCTCTTCTTCTCTCTTTTCATTCTAGACCTTGTTCTAAGCATTTTGACATCTACTTGCTTGATCAATCGACCACGTAAACTCAGATCCTTCTGGGTTCCCGTCACGTTATTGCATTGACCTACCAATTTGACCAACTCAACAATAATCAATCTTAATTAATCAATCGATCCTCTTACGAGGGCACTTTCTTTACATTCGAGTCGAGCTGTCGCTAAATCGTTAACTTTAGTTCATATCTCGTTTTGTCAACATGTAAGTTTGACGGTGTTTAATCCCGTCTTTTTATTGTATTATATTTTATCTAATGTACTCCCTCCTATTCTCGATAACTTTCCCCATTTATGGTTGGCACAAAAATTAAGAGTGGTTAATTAAATAAGGTAAATTATTGTGGTGGGTGAGATGATTGGAGAGGGGGAGTGTATTGTGGGGTATTATTGTGGGATGAGGTGATTAAAATAAGTATTGTTGTGGGCTGAAATGATTAAAATAAGATAAAGTGGAGGTATTGTGGCGGTATAGTTGTGGGGTGAAGTGATTAAAATAAGTATAAAAGTTTACTATATAAGAAAAGGGGGAAAATATTGTGAATAGATGAAAAAGATAAGAGGGAAGATTAATTAGAATAGGAGGGAGTAAGATTCATGTCGGATTTATGTCAAAATCGTTTTCAAAACTTTTCTTTAGTCTTTCATTATTTCTTTTATTCTTATTACATATTATTTTTTTAGTTCTTGACTTAGATCCCTAATAGTCAATATTAGTGGGTTTTGTCCCTTAATTCAAGACCATGTCTAAAACTGTTAGATTCGTTCTTATCTAGTCCTTAGATTCGTCTTTGATATATCTAGTATAATCAATCAACTAAATTACTTTTATCCGACTTAATGACTTGAATAATTAACCGAGAATTCACCAACGAATCATAACTAATCGCGATTCTGGCTTCACAACCAGAACTCATCTCAGGAACAGACGCAAGGTCTGATGCACCTCTTCCAGAGGGTGCATGACCTGCTGCGCTTGTTCCGGGCTGGTTTCTGTCTCTAAACTTCCTGTTTCGCTTTGACCTAGTTTAATTAGGTAATAAATCGACTATTATTCGTATTATTGCTGCTAATCTGATTCGTTTTAGTTTTATTGATTCTTCTCTTTATTTCAATTCATCTTTTAAACATATTTCCGACATAGATCATGAAATCCATTGTAATCTTTATTCTTTTGTAATTTATTTCGTAATAATTGTATGATTTAATTAATTGTTCCCACATGCAATTGAATCTTAAATCATACTTCGACGTAATTTAATGTTAAACTTCATGTTCAATCGACATAGTCTAAACTCACATGCTAGAGTCAAGATATGGATGTTGCATTGCATGCATTTAACCGACAACACATCGATAACAGAAGAGTTTCTCTAATCATTAGTAGAGGCCGCTATCGAGGCGGGCGGGATTAGGTGTTCAATTAAAGAGATTCCTAATACGTACCATCACCCCTTACTCCAGATCTCTGTGAACATCCGTCTTCATTGACATCCACGAGAGTCATTATAGACATAGAATGCTAAGGGTAACAAGTTCTTAGTGTTCATGTCATTCCTTTGTGTCTTGACATGACATAAAGTATTCGAACGGTTCCAACTTCCCAAAAAAGTTGGTGGCGACTCCACAAATGCGTGTTTTCACGCTTGTCCCTCGTTTCTCCATTCGTGGTATCCCGTGTATCACAGTTTGGAAAGGATCATGAATCCGTTTCGACTCAGAGTTTTAAGACGGTTTATAAAAAATAAAGCGGTTTTTGCCCCGGACTCCAAATTAACTCTAATGACTGTCAAAACGACCGTATCGGCACGTAGATGATGACCAAGGGGTAGACACAACTGTTTGAGCTATCACTTGACGACAAACTTATGAACCGTCATAAATCGTTCCGCGTACCAAACATGCGGCCCAATCATCACTGGGTGGTTGGCGGAAGGTGCAGGTTTGAGCTATCTACAGTTCGACACAGAGCCAGCAAGCTTTTTGGATTTTTAAGTTAGTCGATCGACAATTTTGGGGTTGTGTCGATGGACAAAGGAAAAGGTGTCGATCGAACATCAATCAGGTTGATCGGAGGATTAGAATGTCGATTGACATTCTTTGGCTCAGTATTTCTATGCGCACCAAACCAAGACCCCATAGAGTTCCATTAAAACACAAAAGAAATCCACTTTCTTCTCTTATTTTCCTCGACACACAAGAGAGAGAAAAAACATACAACCTATTCTTCCTTGTAGATCCTTGCTCGAATTTATAGCTTCCAATCTGTTAAAAATCCTTCACACATCAAATCTCTTACAAATTATCAAATCTATCCACATTTCCCTCTTCTAATCCAATCAAGATTTCAATTTAGGGATAGGTTTTTGATTCAATTTGAGGCCTTTGGCTGTGTTTGTTAATTAATTCGCATTTTTGTGCAAATAAGGTTATACTTGATGGAAATCACAGGTAAAAGATGAAAAGGTTTAGAAGCGAGAACGGGGGACACACATACCCAGGGTGCGGGTGGCTTCCATGGTGGTCATTTCGTTCAAGAGGGCGAGAAAGGCGGCGACTCATGGCATGTGAGCACTAGTAGTACCGGTAGTGGATGGATAAACGTAGACACTTCGGGAATCGCTCTCGTGAAACGAGATGTCGTAGACGAAATTCAAATTACCCGAACGTCGTATTTCTTCCAACTTCAAAGGATCAACGCACCAAGTTTATGGATGATGTAGTAAAAATAGTTGTGAAGTAAGAATGTCGATCTCAGGGACGGTTGTTGTTTAGAAGCGATCTAAAAGTCTCCTAGAGTCTTGCAAGTCACAAAGTAATTATGGATTTGGGTTTGTTGACTAAACTAATATAACAACAATTAAAAGGCAATTAAAAACGACGAAAGGAGTCTAAGACGAGAAATATAATAAAATAAGAATCAATAAAAGAAAGGTCTAGGATCGGTGGGTTCAAATGGGTAATTTGGGTTCTAGTGAGTCGGGTTCATTGTTAATGGGTAGTCAAACTTGGGCGCGGTGGATTGAGACTCTCGTTCTTACAATCCCTCCCATATACCGAACCAAGCTAGCTCTCGCGTATACACGGTCGATATACCAACTATAAGCAAATCCTAACATATTCCGAGGCTATCAATCTTACGGAAATGTATGATAAACATGAATCATGCAAGTTTGTCAAGCAAGCATTTCATCAAACATATAGTATGCAAAAGTTAGAAGAAAGACAATTAATCAACAAATCAACCCAACAAACAAAGATTAACCCTCATTAAAACCCATTATCCCCCACTAATCCTAGATTAACCACTACTCAATCATACTCAAGGGAAATTCAACATTTACTAAAGATTGTAAAAGGAAATCAGTAACAACATTAAACATTTCTAATTAACAATAAGTAGATAACAATAATCGAAATGAAAACTTATTAAAGGCAAGATTAAGTAGAGAAATTATACCGACTTGGAGAAAGATTAGAACTTTGATATAAATACCAAGATTTCGTCACAAATCTTTGAATATAACCCGAGTTCATACACTAAACCAAGTCGAAATCACTAATTAACCGACTAATTTTCTTAATTATAGAAGATTAATACAAGATTAAACACTAATTCTATGAGGGTTTTGGATCTAGGGTTTCGTGCCCTTTAATTACATAAGAGGGTCTATATATAGGTTTACAAAATGAAGGAAAGATGGGCCTCGAGAAGCTTTGTGGACTGGCAAAGTCACGACCGTGAAATGGGTTTCACGGTCGTGAAACACGTCTCACGACCGTGAAACTGCAAGTCACGGTCGTGAGGGAATTGGCAGAGCAAGGTCTTCTTTCACGAACAAGTCACGATCGTGAAGCATGTTTCACGACCGTGACTGAGGTTTCACGACCGTGAAATGAGTTTCACGGCCGTGAGACCAAATCCACGAAAATCCTTCTTTTTGGTAAAGCATCTCACGACCGTGAAATGGGTTTCACGCTCGTGAGATGCTCATTTCCCCTTCTTCCTTCGCTTGACTTTGTTGTTTCCTTCTCGGTTTCGCTTGCCTTGACTCGGGAGGGCTTTGGCGCGTCGAGTAGGACCCCCAAGGGTATGCGGGGCCCCCAAGGTATGACGTGTGTCCTTTGAATGATTCACCTTCTTCTTTGTTGATCAAAACTAGGTAGAAATCGCCTCAATTGACGGTTTACCTACAAAAACACGATAAAAGCGAGAAATATGCTAGAAGAAGGTAAAACACGTAGAAACGCTCCTAGGGAGCGTTAAAGGCAAGCAAAACGAGACAAAAAGGGGTGAAAATGTAGGGTGAAATGACACTATATCAAATCTCCCCAAACCAAACCCTTACTCGTCCCGAGTAAGGATGAACAATAGCCAAGATCCTTAATTAACTACTCTAAACCTAACCGATACAAGGCAATTAACGGGCCTTGCTCCGTCCCTTCAACTCGCAACAAGGTATCCATGAGGTAGGACACCTTCTTGCAAGGCAAGTGGGGTCTTGCCAAAACTCTGATGCATTATAGGCAATAAAGCACACAAAACAAATGGGAATGCATATACAAAAGCAAATGGCAACATGCCTCATCCACGTGCCGGGATTCATCTAAAATGGAAAAATTTCAAGCATGCAAATTCCTATGTAATTACTAGTTTTACAAATAACTAGGCCTAGAAAGATAGAAATAAATCACCTCTTTATTGTGTAAAATTAATATATTCGTTCACGTTCGCTAGAAAGCTTTGTCAAGGGTGATAAGGCGGGATGGAAAGTGAGGGCCCCATGGTGTTAGAAGACACTGTAGGATCGGAATTCCGTCTCTCACCTAAGTGAAAGGAAGGGTCGTCCCCTCTTAGCCATGTAACGTAGGAGTAATCATCAAAAAGGTAAGGAAACGAGATGTTTGAGTTCTTATTTGATTTCTTTTTCTTTTCTTTTCTTTTTCTTTTTCTTTCTTTTTGTTGTTGTTTTTTTTTTTTGGTTGATTTGGGTGCCTTTTGAGAGCAAGGTAGCCTAGCGAAAGATGTGCGGCGGAGACCAACAATAGGCAAATCCTCGCCGTAGCGACATCGAGAGCGACCCCATATGTATTGAGGGTACTCTAGAAGAGCCTAGAAGTCTCCATATCCACTCCCTAAGTTAGGACTAAGGCAAATATATGCAAAATTTCAAGCTTTTCTTTTCAATTGTGTTTGAACTCAATTTTTGGACTTGTGATGGAAAAAATTCCTTTTTGTCAAATGTAGTGAAATGTGATGATTGGAAAGTTACATGGCCTCGAGAGTCACCTAGAAAAGCGTTCACCCAGGAATTTTCACACCATGGGGATGGTCAAGATGGTAAATGCAAGCCCTTGACTAGGCTCTAAGAAACGGTGCGAAAATTAGACTAAAAATACATATTAAAAGGTGTTTCAAAATCTATTTTAATAGGCAAAGTGCTAAGCAAAAAGAGTATCTACAAGGGTCTATTCAAGCTTGTTCAATTTCCAAATTAGGCATTCCAAAAAGTTCTCCTAAATGCAACTATATGCCATGATCTAAAATTAAGCAACATATATACAAACTAATGCAAATGCTCTAGTGAACTACGTGACAATTGATCTAATGAAACCCCCTAACAGCACATAAGTCACACAACCGCCAATTCATCAAAAATCAACATCGCAATCATCAACCATTCCTCCAAACTCCTCATGTGATAAGAAGTAAAGAAAGAAAGAAGGGGAAGGAATAAGAACGATCATACCATGGCGGTCTTCTTAATCCCTTCTATAAGTTTCTTGAGCGATGTGTATCGGACCTATGTATGGAGGTTAGAAGAAAAAGCAATGCAAATATATACAAAGTAAGATATAAACAAGCTAATTTTTAGGATTTTTCAAATTTTTCAATTTTTTTGGATTTTTGAATGATTTTAAATGCAAAATAAAACATGTTTTTGGATTTTTTTTCAAAAAATAAAAACTATGAAAATAGTTTCCCATCCCCCACATAGGAACAAACATTGTCCTCAATGTATGAAATAGGATTATTGAAAGTAAAGAAATACATGTTTTTGGGTTTTTGAATGATTTTCTAAAAGGAAAAGAACATGTTTTTGGGTTTTTAAATATTTTGAAAAATAAAAACTTGTTTTTGGGATTTTTTTTTATTTTTGAGAAGTATTGACAATATAAACAATATATACAAGAGGGTTAGTTATGCAAATGAACTATTCTATATGAAATGCATGAACTAAATAATATTCCTAAGACTAAATGCAAAATGATATAATACAAAGTGCATGATCTAAGTAAATGCAAGCTAAGCTATATGCTAATCTAGAGTCTCGTTGCGGTGGTAAGGTGCATAAATGTAATGCCCCTCATGGGGGTACCTCCCACAAGAAATTCAAGTGTGTCATATCGGAGTCTCGTCGTGGCGGTAAAGTGCATAACTGCAATGCCCCTCATGGGGGTACCAACCACGGAAAAGTCTAAAAATGACACCTACAAAAAAAATAACTACGTGATGCATGAAAAGTAGCTAAATGCAAAGGTTGTTTGTCAATTTGGATTTTTCAAGAAGGAGCAAAATATTGGTGTCCGATGGGATGGACACCCGCCTCCAATGTTGCCGAGGCCAACCAACACAACACAAAAATTACAAGTTAAAGAAACAAATCATATCAATCAATGAGAGGAGAGGAGGAGACACACACTAGAGGGAAGGGGGTAGATGCTAAACTAGCCACCTAGACACCACTCCGACTCTTCCAATTATCAAACAAAAAACAAAAAACCTCCTCAAAAGGTCTCCATCACATCCTCATCCTCATCCTCATCCTCATCCCGCCCCCCACTACCACCACCCACTTCCCGGTTCCCTTGGTCTCCCCCGGTCTCCATGCCGCTAACCCCTCCCTTGTTTCCAAAGTTGGGGAACAACACATCCCGTTGTGGCCAGCTTTGCAAAAAACCACTCAGGTCGATGTACCCTTGGTTAGCCAGCAGATAGTAGTTGGGGTAGGAGGCATAATAATTATTAACCCGGTCTTCATGCATGTTCAAATGCATGTTCTGCATTAGACCGGTCAGGTAGTCGCCCTGGGGGGAGATGGTCGGGTCGGGGTGAACATACCCCTGGTAATCAAAGGGGTAGGGGGGATATTCACATAACTGGGCGTGGGGTAAGGTGCTTGCAAATGCGGTAGGGGAAAAGGGGGAACAGGCAAAGTCACTTGGGGTGCACTATGACTCGGTCTAGATGTGGGTCGGGGTCGAGGCTGCTGGGAAGACTCTCCCTCCTCCCTAGCACCACTAGAAGCGGCTCTACCACCTGCCATCGTCACCGGTAGCAGGTAGCTGGGTCGCCTCTCCATAGTGTTATCCCTAGGTGAAAAAGGTGGGAGTCGATGACAAGGTGGGTAAACAGGGGTTGCATCCTTGATCACCCAAATAAAACTCCTTGCCCGGTCAAGCCTAATCCAATTTGAGTGGATTAGGGAAGTCTCGTCCAGAAGTGTCCCCCCGGTAAAAGCCTCGTACGTCCCATCACTGTTAAAATCAGGGTCAAAGTGCTTAGCCAGAAATGTAACCAAACCCCCCATGACCACCGTCTGTTAACGTGCTACGGTGGTCCTACCCAACTTCCTCTACCTTCTATAAATTTCATTCATCAGGGGGAAGGTGAAGGTATCCCTAGACCCTTGCACATTCAAGTGCGACGCTAAGAGGGTCAAGTCAAGTTGGGTGAGGTTGTTCGACTCCTGCCGACCTAGGAAGGTGCTTGACACTAACTTGTGCCAAAAACGGGGCACAGGGTGGTGAATTAAGAGGGCCGAATTCCTACGTAAATCGGTCAAAACCCTCCCGGTCAAAGCCATCCAAAGCGGGCCCAAATCATATCCTTTTGGCTCTACAGAATCCCTTCTAGAAGGGAAATCTAACCCCAATATGGCAGCAAATTCATCTATAGGGACGACATGCGAAGTATTGGCAAGACGGAAAGAAAAACACGGTCTACTCGCAGCATTTACACAACTATTCAAACTACTCAAAAATTATAGCGTGAGACTCCGGTAGGAGAGCTCATGCATAGAGTATAAAGTAGCCATACCTGATACCGCGAAAACATTCTGCATGGGTTCCGTCAAGCCGAGACGACGAATGACGTCGTGGCACAGAAAAACAGTAGGCTCCATCTCCAACCCTTGAATCGCTGCAAAGGCTTGTCTATGAGCATCCGTCTCAAAGACGACTTCTGGAAAACTCGGAAGTTGCTCGATCTCCAAATCTTAGTCCGCGTTCGGGTTGTTGGACCCGCTGCCTCTCCTCCTCTTTGTAGCTCGTGCTGCCGCCGCTTTCCCTTTTCCTTGTCCTACCATTGTTGTCTTAAAGCAAGTTTTCCCAAAAACAAATTGCTAAAAAGAAGCTTCTAAAACGATTAAAAACGCTTGAAATACCTTCAATTGGCCCCAAAACAACTTTCTATTGAAGTAGAAAGCAAAAAAACTAACCCAAAAAAGAGATCCCCAATTTCGGATTTTTCAAAACCTAGGGTTGAAAATCGATTTTTTTGAGTTTTTTGGTGTTTGTAAGGCTAAAAAATGGTTCTTAATGTGTTTATAATTGAAGAAGAAGACTTTTTGTGACAATTTGGAGAAGATTTGAGGAAGTTTGGTGAAGATTTGAGGGAGTTTGGAGTTTTTTAGTGAGATAAGGGTTTGTGAGATGTGGTTTTGTATGGTTGAATGAAGAAGATGAGGAAGGATAAGAAAGAAGATAAGAAAAGAAAGAAGAGCACGGCTGTAGCATTTCACGAGCGTGAAATTGGGTTCACGACCGTGAAACCTCAGTTCACGACCGTGAGATTGCAGTCACGAGCGTGACTTGTTTTAGCAAAGTTACGGTATTCTTTTTCACCATCTCACGACCGTGAGATTAACTTCACGACCGTGAAACTTGTTTCACGACCGTGAAACTTGTTTCACGACCATGAAACTTGTTTCAAGACCGTGAGATGGGTTTCACGGTCGTGAAACTGGGTTTCTCGTGATTCCTTTGCTTTGCTTCAATTTTCACGGACGTGAAGCCTCTCTCACGACCGTGACTCGTCTTTTTTCGACTTTTTGCTCCAAAATCTTCACTCTTTGCTCGATTTTCACTTCTCTATTATCGTTCTTCCATATTTCCTTCATTTCAACTTACGAAAACAATTCACAACACATTAAATACCTCCCTCACACTCTCATTGATAAAAATTTAACTAAAAATTTACAAAATTAACTAAGTAATGGGAAATTGATTTAATTAATGATTCAATTGGCCAAACAAAAATTCGACCTCATTATCGTTAATTTAACCAATTTCCATGCAAACTAATATCTATCAAGCATTAGTCAAATGAGTTAGAATTATATACAAATTTTTGATTCTTGGGGGAACTTCACAAAACCCGTTCTTGTTCAAGAATTAATGAAGAGTAGTCGGCTTGAGGTACAAAGCCTCGACTACCCCGATGAGAGAACCTTCCTTGTAGAGCTTGATTCGTTGCCCGTTCACTTTGAATCTTTGACCATCTTTGCTTGCCAACTCGAAATCCCCATATCTCCCTACCTTGGTGATCAAGAATGGTCCCGACCACCGGGATTTGAGCTTCCCGGGAAATAGCTTGTACCTTGAGTTGAATAGAAGAACCTTGTCTCCACATTGGAGATCCCTTTTGAGGATCTTCTTGTCGTGAATGAGCTTGGTCTTCTCCTTGTAAGATTGGGCATTTTCATAA
>JAIUZE010005808.1:0-54648 GCA_022085475.1 Heliosperma pusillum
ATTCACATTAAAGCTTTCGGGGACCTTGTACGTCTTATGATATTTGACCCCTAAAACGTTACAAAACTTCTCAAGGGGAAGGTTAAAAGCAGTATTAAGTAGGCGAAAGGAAACAATTTTGACCATACCCGTATTTCTATCTTTCTCATGACTAAACGAACTCAAAAATTCCCAAGTGAGACGGGGGGTAAGTACGGAAGTGCTGCCCGTATAGTTCCCCCATACCCAAACCCTTGAAAAGTTCAAGAGTGACCGTATCAAGGCCAAGGTTCCGCATAGTATTCCGGCAAATAAAACGGGAGTGGGGAAGAGGTCTACGCTTTAAACATTGAAATTTACCTCTTGCTATTTCACTTACGAAGACGATATCCGGAAAATCGTTATCCGGACCCATTCCCGCCGTCCCCTGCTGAAGCCTAGCCTCCAACTCGGCCTCAAGTTGAGCTCTTGTCCTTTTCCTTGGTGGTTGTTGAGCCATGTTGATTTTCGGAATATTCAATTGAAAGAGGGAAAAATTGGGTTTTTGAGGTTTTGGGATGTATTTAGGTGAAGTAGTGGGTTAATTTGTGGGTTAGATGTGGGATTGGGTGAGTATTGGGGTTGTTTTTGTGAGTTTTGGTGAGTTTTTATTGTGGGTTTGTTGAGTTTTGAAGGAAGGAAGAAGAAAGAAGGAAGGAAGAATGAAGAAGAATGAAAGAAAGAAGAAAAAAAATTTGGCTCACGAGTGATTTAATTGCTCTCGGGTGGGTTCTGGGCCGGTCCAGGCACCGGCCGCCGGTCGACCGGCCTGGACCCCAAGTCAAAATTTGATTTTTTTGATTTTTTCGATTTTTGAGTGTTCAGGTAGTCTAGGCCGGTCAGACCCCGGCTGCCGGTCGACCGGCCTAGAACGCGGCTCAAAATTTTCAACTTTCAAAAACTCAGCAATAGTGTGCTCTGGGCCGGTGACAGACCGGCCGCCGGTCGACCGGCACAGAACACAGCTCAAAAATTTCCAAAAAATCAGCCTCTATGATAATGTGCTCCAGGCCGGTTGGCACCCCGGCTGCCGGTCGACCGGCCTGGAACACCTGCACATCAATTTTCAAACTTCAAAATCACCTTCTGGAGTGCTCTGGGCCGGTCAGCAGCCCGGCTGCCGGTCGACCGGCCTGGAGCACGTCTTCAAATCTTCACCTCGTCTTCAAAAGTCACAACAAATCCCCTAAGAAACCCAAGTCACCAACAATAATCACCCAACCAACATAATCCCAAAGATACGGTTTCAAACCAAACCCGACTACAAGTGTTTCAAACTTTCCTAAAACTTCTTCCTAAAGACGACAAACCGAGTACACAAATCCAAATCTTCACAACTATTCCTAATATGCATGCTATATACAAAAAAAAAAAATTGGTGGTTGTTGAGGGACTCCACCAAACCTATCAAATCTCAAGAGTTTACAAACAAGACTCCTCCTCGGGAAGTGGATCCCCAAGGAAGAGTACTTCCACCGTTCCCTTTTCATCTCCATCGAAATATCTTTTCACTCGATGCCCATTGACCTTGAAATTACCACCTTCTTCGCTCCAAAGTTCAAAAGCTCCATGTGGTGAAATGTCAATAACTTTGAAAGGACCCGACCATCTAGAGCGTAGCTTTCCCGGAAACAACTTGACTCTAGAATTATAGAGCAAGACTTGGTCACCCACTTTTACATCTTTATCAACTAATTTGGCATCATGCCATTTCTTGGTTTGCTCCTTGTAGATTTTTGAGCTCTCGTAGGCATCAAGTCTTAGCTCTTCAAGTTCATTCATTTGGAGAAATCGTAGCTCTCCGGCCATATCAATATCAAAGTTCATCTCCGTTAAGGCCCACCATGCCTTGTGCTCCAACTCGATTGGCAAGTGACAAGCTTTTCCATAAACAAGCTTGTAGGGAGTTGTGCCGAGTGGAGTTTTGAAAGCGGTGCGAAGGGCCCATAGAACATCCGTAAGCTTTTGAGACCAATCCTTCCTACCTTTGCTTGTAGTCTTCTCCAAGATAGCTTTTATTTGACGGTTTGAGACCTCTACTTGCCCACTAGTTTGAGGGTGGTAGGCAAGAGCGGTCTTATGAGTGACACCATGGGAAGAAAGTAAGAACTTGAAAGTGCTCTTCCTAAAGTGCGAACCCCCGTCGCTAATCACCACCCTTGGGGTCCCAAATCTCGGAAATATAGTGTTCTTGAAGAGCTTGATAACAACCTTAGCATCATTTGTTGGGGTGGCAACGGCTTCAATCCACTTGGACACATAGTCCACCGCTACCAAAATGTACTCATTCCCGCAAGAGTTGGGAAATGGTCCCATGAAATCAACTCCCCAACAATCAAAAAGCTCAATCTCAAGAATGTTTTGAAGGGGCATCTCATTCCTTTGACTAATATTCCCCGTTCTTTGGCACCGATCACAAGATTTGACAAAGTAGTGGATATCCTTGAACATAGATGGCCAATAGAAACCACCTTGTAACACCTTTGCAATGGTGCGAGATGTACCAAGGTGGCCCCCATAGGCCGAGTTGTGAATTCTATCAACTATCTCCATACCTTCTTCTCTAGGAACACATCTTCGGAACATGCCATCACCACACTTGCGAAAAAGATGTGGGTCATTCCAAAAATAGCGTTTTGAGTCATGCTTCAACTTCCTCCTAGCTCTAGCATCCAACTCTTCCGGAATAAACCCACTCACAATCAAATTTGCCAAGTCCGCAAACCATGGTGATTTACCACCTATCATCATCAAACTATCTTCTCTCAACCACTCATTGATCGGGCCACTCTCATCCTTCAACCCATGATCTTCGGTAGTCAATCTAGATAGGTGGTCGGCAACAACATTCTCCGACCCCGCCTTGTCTTTAATTTCCAAGTCAAACTCTTGAAGTAGAAGAACCCACCTCAAGAGCCTTGGTTTTGCATCCTTTTTCACTAACAATTGCCTCAAAGCGGAGTGATCCGAGTATACCACAACCTTAGCACCAACAAAGTATTGCCGGAACTTTTCCACGGCATGAACAATGGCTAGCATCTCCTTTTCCGTCGTAGAGTAGTTGACTTGGGCTTGATCAAGAGTTTTGCTTGTGTAGTAGATTACATGATGCTTCTTGTCCACAACTTGGCCAAGCACCGCCCCGACCGCATAATCGGAGGCGTCGCACATAACTTCGAAGGGAAGGCTCCAATCCGGTGATCGGATTATGGGAGCCGTCACAAGAGCCTCCTTTAACCTACAAAAAGCACTCAAGCAAAATTCATCAAATACAAATGGTGTGTCTTTGAGAAGAAGAGAAGTTAAAGGCTTGGCTATTTTAGAAAAGTCTTTGATGAAACGTCGGTAAAAGCCCGCATGGCCTAGAAAGCTTCTCACTCCCTTCACATTTGTAGGGGGTGACAAGTTTTCTATTACCGAAACCTTAGCCATATCAACTTCTATGCCTCTCTTAGACACGATGTGACCAAGCACAACCCCCTCCTCCACCATAAAGTGGCACTTCTCCCAATTGAGGACAAGGTTGTGCTCCTCACATCTTTGCAAAACATGAGACAAATTTAAAAGTCCAAGATCAAATGAGTCTCCATGGACACTAAAGTCGTCCATGAAGACCTCCATACTCTTCTCAAGAAAATCGGCAAAAATTGCCGTCATACATCTTTGGAAAGTCCCCGGAGCATTACAAAGCCCAAAGGGCATCCTCCTATAAGCATAAACTCCTATGGGACAAGTGAATGTGGTTTTCTCTTGGTCTTCCGGGTGTATGGGGATTTGGAAAAACCCGGAATAACCATCTAGAAATGAATAGTAAGAATGCCCCGCCAACCTTTCAAGCATTTGGTCAATAAAGGGGATGGGGTAGTGGTCTTTGAGGGTGGCGGCATTTAATTTGCGATAGTCAATGCACATCCGCCACCCGGTCACGGGTCTAGAAGCTAAGAGAGTCCCATCCTCTTGTTCCACCATAGTCACCCCTCCTTTCTTGGGCACTACATGGACGGGGCTCACCCAAGAACTATCGGTTATTTGGTAGATAATCCCGGCTTCTAACAACTTCATAACCTCACTTTTAACCACTTCCGCCATCTTAGGGTTCAACCTACGTAGCCCATCTACCTTAGGTTTGCTACCCTCCTCCAAGACAATTCTATGCATGCAAAGATTTGGACTTAACCCTTTGATATCATCAATGCTATATCCAAGTGAACCCCTATGAGTTTTCAAAACTTTCAAAAGTTCAAGTTCTTGGCCTTCACTTAGATTAGCATTAATGATAACGGGATAAGTCTCTCCCTCACCTAAAAAAGAGTACTTAAGTGAGGGAGGTAAGGGCTTAAGTTGTACCTTTGGAGGGAGAAGGCCCTCCACCTTCTTCATTAGTTCATCATCTACCTCGTGGTCATCTCCCATCTCCTCATCATGGAGTGCCACTTGTAGAGCTTCTTCTTCATGCTTCTCTTCTTCATGCATCTTCTCAATCACTTCCTCTATGACTTCTACCGAGCATGCCTTGTGAAACATTGGTCCCTTCACTAGATGTGGAAGATTAAATTCAAGGGTTTCGTTTCCCACCCTAAAGGTTAGCCGCCCGTCCCTCACATCAATGAGGACTCCTCCGGTAGCCAAAAAGGGCCTACCAAGGATGATGGGAGTGTGGCTATCCTCCGGGATATCTAGGACAACGAAATCCGTGGGGATCAAAAATTTGCCAACTTTAACGGGTACGTCCTCAAGCACACCCAAAGGTTGCTTAACGGACCTATCCGCTAGTTGTAGAGTCATAGAAGTGTGGGTTAAACTTTCAAGTCCAATTCTTTTAGCAATAGTTAAGGGAATGACACTTACACTTGCACCATTGTCACATAATGCCCTTGAAATCATGACTCCCCCCACAACACAAGGGATAGAGAAACTTCCGGGGTCCCCAAGTTTTTTTGGCATTTTGAAAGAGTTAGGATTAATGAGGAGAGCACTACACTCCGCCTCCATAATCATAACATCTTGGGTACCCAAAGTTCTCTTGTGAGTCAAGATGTCTTTTAGAAATTTTGAGTAAGTGGGCATGTTCAATATAACATCGGTGAAAGGTAAGGTCACTTCAAGTCCCTCAAGCATTTTTCTAAATTGGGTGAACTTGAAGTTTTCCTTAGTTTTCAAAGCTCTAGAGGGGTAGGGGATATCGGAAACAACAAGTGGAGTGCTAAAAGATACCTTTGGAATGGGAGTTTTCTTGGTTACCTTAGCTCTTGCCATTGGTTGTACCTCTACTCCGTCATCAATGACATCCTTGTTCATCTCCTCTTCATAAGGCATAATTTCGACATACCCTTCTTCTCCCTCTTTGGGTTGATCATCTTCACCCTTGCCATCATCTTTTGACTCCAAGGTGGGAGTCAAAAAGGGCTCTTCAAGTTCTTCTCCTTCCTCAACATGCTCATCATTTGGAATCTCATCATTCATCATATCCATGTAGGGGTTATCAAGCACTAGTCCACTTCTTAAAGTCACCGCACATGCATGGTGGCTAGATGAAGCATCCTTGGAGCTTTTCCCTTGAGCAAGTAGACCTCCCGGAGGCCTTTGAGGATTGTTCAAAGCTTGGGAAGCTAGCCTAGCTTCCAATTCTCTCACCTCCTTTTTGTGAGCATTGGTGACATTTTGCAAAGCCAAATTGTTTTGGATTTCCATGTTTTTGACTAATTGCAAAACTTCACTTATTGAAGGATCACTCTCTTGGTGGGGTTGATTTGTCAAGGGAAGGGCAAAAGCATAGTCATTCCGACTACTCGACCCTTGGTTGTTGTTTCTTTGATTGTTAAAATTCCCTTGTTGATTGTTGTTAAAATTCCTTGTTGCCCCCTTGAACCTTGATTGTTGAAATTTGACCCTTGGTTGTTGTTGAAATTTGGCCCTTGGCCTTGAAAAGATTGATCGGGAACCCCTTGGCTTGCTTGATTGTTTTGATTGCCTTGGTAAAAATTACCTTGGCCTTGATTGTTGAAGTTTTGGCTCCCTTGATTTTGATTCCAATTTCCTTGACCTTGGTTCCAATTACCTTGATTTTGGAAGTTACCTTGGTTATTGTAACCTTGATCATTGAATTGTTGATTTTGGAATTGATTTGATCCTTGACCTTGTTGAGAGTTGTTGAATTGATTGTTATAGTTTCCTCTAGAAAATTGACCTCCTCCTCTAGGTTGGGAAAAACCCGGAGGGTTGGAAGGTTGAGTTTGAGTGTGTTGAGGGTTTAAGACATTTTGACTTTTGTAACTCATGTTTGGGTGAAATTTTGAGCTTGGATGATAGAAATTTGAATTTGGGTTATAAGCTCCTTGATTTTGGAATTGAGGCCTTGAGGGCCTTGGGTTGTTGTTCATACCTTGGAAAACATTCACATGTTGATAATCATTTGCACCTTCATTGTTATAAGAGACATTGTTCCCACAAACTTCAAAGGTGTGTCCATATCCATTGCAAATTTCACAAGTGGGGGTTTGATAAGCTTCCACCATGGGAGGTGCATAAGACCCACTAGCTTCATTCACATGATGACCTTGACTTTGATTTTGAGCTTTTTGAAGCTCGGCAAAACCCTTAGTGAAAGTTTGTGTGAGCAAATCAATCTTGGCATTGGTATCCGCATTTGAGAAGTTCTCACTTGGGTACTTAGAACTCCTTCTCAAGCTATTCCCTCTAGAACTAGTACCATAACTAGATTCCGACTCAACCATCTTCTTAATCAATGCCGCCCCTTGTTGGTCATTTAAATGATCAAAACTTCCCCCCGCGGAAGCATTCACCATGGCCTTGGTTTGAGGGAGGAGAGTTTGATAGAAGGTTTGGGTTACATACCAATCCGCAATTCCATGGTGAGGGCATCGGGCAAGTAAATCAATGAAGCGATCCCATGCTTCTCCCAAAGACTCTCCATCCTCTTGTTGGAAGGTGGTAATCTCGTTTCTTAGCATCGCCGTTTTGGAGGCGGGGTAGTACTTACTTAGAAACTCCTTAGCCAAACCATCCCAAGTGGTGAAAGTGTTTGGAGGATGGTTATTCAACCACCTCTCCGCCCGGTCCTTGAGGGAAAATGGGAACAACATGAGGCAAAGGGTTTCCTCGGGCACCCCATTCCTTTTCATGATTCCAACCCTACTTTTGAATTTTCTCAAGTGGGCATGAGCATCTTCATCCGGGAGGCCTCCAAAGCTATCCCGCTCAATAGAATTCATTTGAGACGGGTGAATCTCAAAATTATTAGGGGCCAAAACACCGAAATTGATTGGAGATTGGGTATCATCGTGGTTGGGACGGTTACGATCACGTAGAGTCGTCATTTGTGGTTGATTTTGTTGTTGAGGTATTGTAGGTGGTGAATTTGGTGGTGTATTTTGTTGTGTATTGTAGAAGGGGTTTTCAAATATGGGTTCAATGGTGTTGTTTTGTGGGTAATCGATTGTTGGAGTGGATGTAGAAGCAATTGAAGTATTGGCTTGTTGATGGCTAACTCTTCTTGAATTCCTAACCCGAGCAAGTGTATTGGCACGGAGAGTCCTAAACAACCTTTCGGGTTCCGGATGGCTCAAGAACAAACCTTCACCCCTAGGCATGCACTCAAAGCAACTCAAAAACAAGTTAGACTCCTAGTGTGTTTTTGGGCACACTAGGGAAAGACAATAATGCAAGGCACTCTACAAATAATCTAACAACTAAAAACCAACAAAAACAACAAGTAACTTGGCTAAATCTAAGACACAAAACAAACTACGAGTTTCCTTACGCCATCCCCGGCAACGGCGCCATTTGATGGTCGGTTTGTCGTCAAAACAAGCATCAAAAATAACCCAATAAAAGTAGTATAAAGGGGTCGAAATCCACGAGGATGGGGGAGGTCAACTACTAGTTCGATTGAATCCTATTCTAGCCTAAAATATGACGGATTGGAAAGTTAACTAAAAACTAGGAAAAACAAACAATCGCTAAGAGATAAAGATGAAAACAATTAGGGGAAAGACTAGGGTAAAGGGTTCACCTTAGGGGGATTTAATGGGTTAGTCGAGTAACTAGCGAGAGGGGTAAATAATTCGAGTAAAATCGGTTGCTAATGTCTCAACAATCGATAATCATCAACAAAGCTATCGCATTTGTCTCAAATCACCCATATAGACACTTAGTCTAATCGTCTCTACCACCGTCGCTTAAGAGAAGATCAAACCATGCTTGATAAAATGGTGACTTTCGTTCACACATTTCATCAAACACTTGGTGTCCATATGGGCAATTCCCAAATCATTTACCACAAACTTGCTAATTAACCAACCTAATACCCCACATGATCCACCCTTAGGCTCCCCTAAACCCTAGAGGATAATCTACTCACACATGGTAAAAGAAATCAAAGCACTAAAGGGAAGGGGAAGTTCAATCACCATTATACTATGAGAGAAATAAATATAACAATCAAAAGATAAACTATAAACTAGAAATGGAAATTAAATTCATAAACAATGAAAAAGATGAGAGATTTTATACCAAACAAAACTTATATTGATGAGTATGAGGGAATGTCTTCACCCAAGTCTTCAATACAAATTCCAAGAAATGAAAATGAAATACTAAAATCAACAACTTGAAATGAGAAACTAAACTAGATTAGGGAAATATTAGGAGAGTATTTAATGATTAATTTGGGTTACAAGTTTCTAGGGTTTCGTGCTAAGAAGAATGTTAAAGACTACCAAAAAACTGCTTACAAAATAATAAGGGAGGGTATATATAGGTCTCTCGAAATTAAGGAAAAAATTAGAAGAAGAGGCGAATTTTTCAGTCTTGTGTTCCCGGCCGGTCGACCGGCCGCCGGGCCTCTGACCGGCCTGGAGCACATGCGTGACTTCAGGAACTTTGCCTTCAAAATCTTCAAAAATCTTCTAAGTATGGGAAATAGTGGTCTGGGCCGGTCGACCGGCCGCCGGTCTCCCACCGGCCTGGAGCACCAAAACTCTCTCACATACATTCTGATGTAGGTGTGGGCCGGGTAGTCGACCGGCCGCCGGTTGACCGGCCGGCGCTACCTGGGCCTTTTCTTCACTTTTTCATTTCTTTCATTTGCAGTGTGGTGGTCTGGGCCGGTGGGCCGGCCGCCGGTCTGGGGACCGGCCTGGGCCACCTGATGACATACTTCTTCATTTTTCGTCTCATCTTCGAATCCCGACTCATGCAATGTCTTTATGCACCGATTTCCTCATTTCCGCCTTAATTCCTGCAAATTGAGATCAATATTCATAGCGCGGGAAATCGGGAAATAAAATGCAATTAAAGACACGTAAATCCGTGTAAACGGACCAAAATGGGGACGAAAATGAGGTAAAAATGTGACTAAATGAATGCTTATCAATACACACCGTAAGTAATTAAATAAGACTGATTAATCCAAACTTAATATCAATCAAATAAAACATAAAAAAATCCTAATTAATTCACTCAAAAGTTCGATTAATATCAATCTACAATTATTTCAATATGAAAAAACTATCAATCGCATGTTAGTAATAGAAAATTAAACAAAAAAACGTGTTTAGAAAATATATTAGTATTAGAAAATAGATCAAGTTGATTAATTGATACATAGTGCCTTACTCGTTTTATATTTGATTAAATTAAACAAAAAGACTAAAACCATAATCATCAATCGGTTGAATTGATATCAATATGATTATAATCGGTCAAACTAATATCAATTAATTTGATTATATTAAAAAAAACGTGTTTAGAGAATAGATTAAAATTCGATTTAGAATTATAATTAGAAACTTAATCGTGTTTACTTAGACTAAAACCCTAATTGTTTCAATCATAAGTTGAATTAGTCATAATCAATTTGATTAGTATTAGAAAATACATCAATTTGATTAATTGATACATAGTAAACAACTAAAACTAAAACCCTAATTATAATCAGAAACTAAAATTCTAATTATTTCAATCTGCTTAATTGATACATAGTTCAATTAGTATGAGAAAATTAGCATGATTGATTTATTGATACATAGTTCGATTATTTCAATCTTATTCAATTAGCATATCAAACGCTTAAAAATTGATTAATTGAATCAAAATTTCACTAACATTCTTGAAACACTAATTCAGTCAATCATGAATCAAATTGATAATACCTTAAAGAAAATAAGCGACAAGATTTAGTTACCTATTACAAAGGAACGTAGCGTCATATGATACAACATCACCAAATGCCTTGGCCAATCCCCTACACCGTCCATCGGCCCAAAAAACGTTCATGAGCTTCCCTTCATCATCTGTCTCGATTGCATAATAAAACTCAAGATCGATTTCCTTAAGCTTTCTAAAGCGTGCTTCCAACGCCACTGCATCACACTCAATCCGACCACGTCGTCGTTCAAGATTAACCACATTGCGTAAATCACGTTGATTGATATGCAAATTAGCATGCCCACCAGCTTCCCGAACCAATGTGTGAAAACTTTTAGATATGGGAATACCGGCGTAGTCGTACAACATTGCTCGCCTTTTGAAATAATCATCAAGTAGCTTGTAACCAACCAAGTGACGACTATTTGCGGGGTCTATCTTATGATTGTGCACCAACCTACACTGATTGATGACGATAAAGTCATTTTTTAACGATGCTTCTATGACAACTCTGCATTTACCATCTTGTGCATTGTTTTGATTCCCCTCATCTACGCCATTGTTTTGATTCCCCTCATCTACGCCATTGTTTTGATTCCCCTCATCTACGCCATTGTTTTCTCCATCATTATTGCCTTCTCCATCATCTTTTTTATCTTCTTTATTCTTGTTATGGTCTCCTCCCATTTTACAACACAATCTTATTCATTTCATCATGTAGAAACGAGGCTCGAATTTTCCAGTACCATTACGCCTTACACCTTTCTCCTTATAACATTTCAAAATTGTATTTGACCTAATAAAAAATTGAAAACCGAGTTTATAGCCGTACAACAAGCTAAATGCAGCAAACTCATCCCGTTAACAAAAGACATGCCTTTATTTGGTTTAGTAGCTTTCAAAGACTCTGAGTTACCATTGTTTATTAAAATAAGTACCTTCTCAACATATCCGCCTTCCACAATTGGAGGACCATGCATGGTCGTCAATGTCATTGTTAACTACTTCATTATTTGTAGTCTCATTGTTGACAATATCGTCATTGTTAACATCGTCTTCATTATTTGTAGTCTCATTGTTGACAATATCATCATTGTTAACATCTTCATTGACAATTTGTTCATTGACTATCTCGACATCGTCAGTATAATAATTCATTTCATCTTCCCAATCCTTATTAATATCAATATCTAAATGATCCATTTTTTTTATTTTGTGTGATCAACAATGGTGTATACTGTTTACTCTTTTTTTTTTTTTGTGTAATCAACAATGCCTAATTTTATTTTAATTTTCTTTTGCATAATCAAAAAATTATTTTAATAACTAATTTCCAATATCTCGGAAAATATTAACAAAAAAGTTGACTAAATCTTTGTAGAAGATATTTCCTAAAATTAATAGATATTAAAACGTAATATCTTTTGCAATAATCTATTTCCTAAAATGAAAATATTAACACCTAATACGATTTGGAAACTATTAACACCTAATAAAATATTAACAAAATATATTTCCTAAAATATTTCCTAATAAAAATATTAACGTAATATATTTTCGAATAAATTAATGTTTTAAAAAATTATATTAACACTTTACAATACAAGAAGATTGTAAATATTATAATAAAAGATCTATCCTAAAATTTAGGTAACAACATTTTTTTTTAAAAAAAAGTAGTTTACAAAATAAAAAACGCAAAGAATTTATTTTCAATTATTAAAGTCCACTGAATACCTTTTGGAATAAAAAAGAAAAATAATATTCAAACAACATATTAATACAGAATAATAAATTAATGGTTTACAAAATAAATGAATACATAAACATTTTAAATAAAAAGCTCGAAAAAATATGTCATGAGTGATAAAATAAATTATGCATTTTACATAATTAAAAACAAAATTAATAAATAATGCATTGAAAATATGACATTTATTCTAAATATTAATAACTTCCTTTATTTTAGCTAACTAGGATAAGTTAACAACTTAACTCAACCTTTAAAATTATTAACCTACCCCTTAATTAACCACTAGAGTTAATTGTACTTAATTGCTAAATGACCACGTGTCCTAACCTAATTGGTTGTCTATGGGAAATCCAACTGATACTATTTTTTTTTACTGTCAATTACTAATTAATTATGTATTTAAGTTCCTAATTTACCCTTTCTATATAATTAGTTTGAAATTCAAATTTTAGTGGGAGGGAAATGAAAATACTTATGTACTTTACTATAATATCCCCGGTGGCGTCATCTCATTTTCCTTATTGTAATGGGATTAAGACCCTGTTCTTTTCAGCTTAATTTCAGCTAATTTCAGTTCTGTTCAGCTCAGTTCAGCTCATTTCAGTTCAGCTCTATTCAGTTCAGTTCATTTCAGCTCTATTCAGTTCAGTTCAGCCCAGCTTCATACAGTTCATTTCAGCTCCACTAAATTCAGCTCAATTCAGTTATACTCATCTTAAACTTAATTTTTTGTATTAATATTAATATTAATATTAGTTATTATTATTATTTTATTACTATTATTATTATTATTAATTAATTAAATAATACTCCCTCTATCTCATAATTATCGCTCGTTATAACTTTGACCATAAATAAGTGTTAAAATATAAAAACTAATACGTTATAACAAAAAACATTTACATTCATCATAAAAATAATAATTTTTGGAAACATATTTTTTAAATGAAAAAAAATTGAATATAAATGAAGAGAAATCGAGTCAAAGTGTCGCCTCGAAAACTATACAATACAAACTACGAAAATTATTATGAACTGGGGGGAATATTCTATTAATGACGACTATTATTAATATTATTAATATCACTATTATTTTTATTATTTTATCTAGCTCAAAACACAATTTACAAGAAATTAGTGGTCAACCGAGAAACTACCAGAGCCCCACTCCTACTCCTAATACTACTACTAGTACTATTGTTATTACTACTACCATTACTAATATTATTATTATCACTAATTATTATTGTTATTATAATGAATGTTAT
This sequence comes from Heliosperma pusillum, assembly GCA_022085475.1. Lineage (NCBI taxonomy): Eukaryota > Viridiplantae > Streptophyta > Magnoliopsida > Caryophyllales > Caryophyllaceae > Heliosperma > Heliosperma pusillum. Next base: position 13,207 of record JAIUZE010005808.1, read on the forward strand.
GACTATCAAAATCAATCATATTAATATTAATACTACTATTCCTATTTACTAATATTATTATTAAGACTAATGATAACAACTAATAATATTTATCATTATCATTATCATTACCATTATGATTATGATTATAATAATAATAATAATATTATTTATAATAATAATAATAATTATTATTATTATATATTATTATAATCATTATTATTGTTGTTATTATTGTTGTTGTTATTATTATATTTATTATTATTTTTGCAACTCAGTTCAGCTCCAATAAGTTTAGTTCAGTTCAGCTTTATTCAGTTCAGTTCACTTCAGCTCCATTCAGTTCAGTTTTGTTCAGTTCAGCTCCATTCAGTTCAGTTCAGCTTAGTTCAGTTCAGTTAAGTTCAGTTCAGTTCAGTTCAGCTCTAAAAAGTCAGTAAGAACAGGGCCTAAGTGTGCGATTTGTTAGAGAAAATATAATACGGTTTTTCTAACGTGTGCCGTAAAGGCACACGCTAATAAGCTCAATACGGAATGAATCTCATGATATTTTCATCAAAAATGCAAGTACAAAACTACTTTTATCATAATTAATGAGAATATCGTGAGATTTCTTCCATATTAAGCTTAAACCGAATATAAAAATACAATTATACAAGTAATGTGCATTATCTTTGAAAAATAAATAAATAATAACAAGATATTGTTTTTTGAAGGGAATATTTTTACAAGATATTATTAATATAACTAAATTAGATAAGATATACGGAGTATATTTGATAATTAATACTCCAAGATATACGGAGTATATTTGATAAGATTGTGTTTTTTATAATTCAGTTAATGTACGACTCTTCCTTAGATTATTACTCAGTATAAATAATACATTTACACAACTAATGAAATAAACTGTATTGAATTACTTATTTCCTCTCAATCATAATTCATACATATATAGACGGAGGTATTAGTATATGCATACAATACCAAGTTATGAGAAAGAGGAAACAAAGGTCGTTCATGGCGGACATAAGAGAAGACAGAGTGAGTTCCCTTCCCGATGCCGTTCTTATCGAAATCATCTCCCTCCTTCCTTTCAAATCCGCCATTATAACCAGTGTTTTATCGCGAAGATGGCGTTGTCTATGGACCTACTTAATCTCCATCTGCGTCGACAATCTTACTAGTGCTTCCTTCACTACTTTTGATAAAATCATGAACAAACTTGCCTCACCATTCATTCATACTTTCACTCTCCGAGTCGAGGGAGATATTGGCTCGTTAAATAATCCCAACCATGTTTTACTCGGTCGCTGGATTCGTCAAATTTGTGAACGAAACATTCGTCACCTTAATTTATCATTGCCCGCAAGTTTTAGTTCCCATGCATACAGGACGTTGGCTTGTATTTTTCAATCGATTTCGTTGGTGTCGATTACATTGAGTCCCCAGTTTTGTACCCGACAAAAAAATTTGAGGTTCGGGCTTTTTTCCAAAAGCGATCCCATTGCGCTTCCTCATTTGAAGAAGTTGGACATATATATCGTTCCTTGGCAATGCGAATGGTTGAATAAATTAATTAAGGTTTGTCCATTGCTCGAAGAATTGTCTTTCATAGTTAGGCATACCGATGATGAGATTACCGTTTTGGTTAATTGTTCGAGCCCTAATTTGAAACGATTGTCGATACATATAACTTCATGTAATCCTGCTAGTGAAGTGGTTATTGATGCCCCGAAGTTAGAGTACTTATTTGCTTGTGCTCCAAAGGTATCGACATTCTCCTTTTGTGATAAACTGATAAGTTTACAAGAAGCGAATATTGAATTTCCGGGTGAAGGTGTTTATTCAAATGACAACAACAAGTTAAGATCAAAATTGTACGAAGTAATATCCAATGTTACGATCCTCACGGACCTCACCAAAGATTTTAATGTGCTCAACACATTAATCGCCTTTCCTAATTTGACTCGTCTTACATTGAATATGAAACGGTATGACAATTGTGAGAGTCTTTTGGAATTCTTGGCACTCTGTCCAGTATTAGATGTTCTGATCTTAAACTTCGGGTACATGGCTAATAGAAATGATGAGAAGTGGGTACTTCCAACGCGATCATCCAAAACCCCGTTGGGACGAGTCAAGAGGATCGAGATAGACACGAACCAGCTCCTATATTGTCTTGATAGTCATTATAAAGATTACGAGTATTTTTCAGAACTATTAGAGTACATGTTAGGAAGCGCCTCAAGTTTGGAGCATTTACATTTTACTATAAATGGCGGAAGGGAGTGGAGAAAGGGGATGGACGACGCTGGTACAATGGATATATGATATGTGATTCGCTTTATAAATGTCGGGCATCAAAAAAGTGCGAAGTTCTATTTACAGGGGGGTATGTTGCAATTGTAAGAATTATTATTATATTAATATTTAATTCTCTATTGTGTGGACCTAATTACTGATATTAGTTGCCTTAATTAAATAATGGTTAAATATATTGTTTCGGGTTTTTATTAGTCCTAGTTTAATTAGATTATGGTAAATAGTTACAGGCTATTTACATAACTGACTACTTATTCCATAAAGCCCCTCCTGCCACCTCTCTATATAAGTACACCTGTTTGTGCTTTAACCTAATTCATTCATATCAGCAACACACAGAAAGAAAGTGAATTAGAGAACAAAAGGAAGGTAGGAAAAGGCAAAACCAATGCAGGACTTGGTCATGGCTCATCCTGACACAGGCCATAACTTGGTCTTATGGAGGGTCATGCACTCTCAACATACTCCATTGGAGGATGACCAGAGGTCTTTGATATTCAGAAGCAGGTGCACCATTCAAGAGAGGGTATGCAACTTGATCAGTGATGGGGGGAGTTGTACCAATGTGGCTTCCATCACCCTAGTGAACAAGCTAAGTCTGATTACTCAAGAGCATCCACACCCCTATAAACTGAGATGGCTTAACACGGGGGCTGAGGTGAGGGTTGATAGGCAATGCCTGGTGCCATTCTCTATTGGGAAGGTATACCAAGATGAAGTATTGTGTGATGTAGTACCAATGGATGCCTGTCACCTACTACTAGGGAGGCCTTGGGAGTTTGATAGGAACACCACTCATCAGGGTAGGGATAACACCTATAGCTTCAGGCATTGGGGAAAGAAGGTAACTTTGACACCTCTACCACCCAACCAGAGGAATTATGGGAGTCCCAATGTGCCAGAGGAGGTCAATGGGGTGTTGTTTTTATCAGAGGCAGCTATGATCAAGGAGATGAAGCAAGAACAACCTGTGATCATCTTGCTATCTAAGGAAGTCACATAAGGGGAAGGTTCCAAGTTACCAGCAGAGGTTGAACCTTTGATCTTGAGATACAAGGAGGTCTTTCCAAGAGAATTACCAGATGGACTACCACCCCTAAGAGGGATTGAGCACCACATTGATTTGGTCCCAGGTTCTGTGCTGCCAAATAGGCCAGCCTACAGAAGTGACCCAACTGCCACCAAGGAGTTGCAGAAGCAAATTGAGGAGCTTATGAGCAAAGGGTTTGTGAGGGAGTCCCTAAGCCCTTGTGCTGTACCTGCTCTACTAGTGCCTAAGAAGGATGGCACCTGGAGGATGTGCACTGACAGCAGAGCAATCAACAACATCACAGTCAAGTATAGGTTCCCCATTCCAAGGCTAGATGACATGCTTGATGAGCTAAGTGGAGCTCAGGTCTTTTCTAAGATTGATCTAAGGCAGGGTTACCATCAGGTGAGGCTCAGAGAGGGGGATGAATGGAAGACTGCATTCAAGACAAAACATGGTCTGTATGAGTGGCTTGTCATGCCATTTGGACTGTCCAATGCACCAAGCACCTTCATGAGACTTATGACAGAAGTGTTGAGGCCTTGTTTGGGCAGATTTGCTGTGGTTTACTTTGATGACATCCTAGTGTATAGTAGCAGCAGAGGGGAACATCTCAGGCACCTTGAAACAATCTTTGGGATCTTAAAGGAGCAGAAGCTGTATGGGAAGCTAGAGAAGTGTACCTTCATGGTTGAGGAGGTTGCATTTCTAGGGTACATTGTGTCAGGAAGAGGAATCTCAGTTGATCAGAAGAAGGTTGCAGCCATTCAAACATGGCCTACACCTAAAACCATCACTGAGGTAAGGGGGTTCCATGGGTTGGCTTCATTCTATAGGAGGTTCATCAAGAACTTCAGTTCAGTTGTAGCCCCCATCACTGAGTGCTTGAAGAAAGGGGAGTTCCAGTGGACTGAGGAGGCCCAACAATCCTTTGAGAGGATCAAGAGGTTGATGTGTGAGACTCCAATCCTTAAACTACCTGACTTTGATCAGCTGTTTGAGGTGGAGTGTGATGCTAGTGGGGTTGGCATTGGGGCAGTGTTGATACAAGGGCAAAAGCCAGTTGCTTATTTCAGAGAGAAACTGAATGGTGCCAAGCTCAAGTACTCCACTTATGATAAGGAATTCTATGCCATCATCAGAGCAGTCATGCATTGGGGGCACTACTTGAAGCCAAAGCCTTTTGTTCTGCACTCAGATCATGAGGCATTGAAGTATATCAGTGGCCAACACAAGCTGAATCACAGGCATGCCAAGTGGGTAGAGTTTCTACAATCCTTTACATTCTCTAGTAAGTCTAAGGAGGGGAAACAGAATGTTGTGGCAGATGCACTGTCAAGGAGGCATTCTTTGTTAGCAGTCATGGAGCAAAGGGTGTTGGGGTTTGAATTTCTGAAAGACTTGTACAAGGAGGACCCTGACTTTGCTGAGGAATGGATCACACAAACTGGAGGAGGAAGGACTCAAGGGGGGAAGTACATGCTGCAGGAGGGGTTCTTGTTCCAAGGAAACAAGCTCTGCATTCCAAGGTGTTCTTACAGGGACCTACTCATCAGGGAAGTACACTCAGGAGGACTAGGGGGACACTTTGGGGTTCAAAAGACACTTGAAATACTGCAGGATCAATTCTACTGGCCCAGGATGATAGGGGATGTTCAGGTTGTCCTCAGGAGGTGCTCCACATGCCAACAAGCCAAGAGCTCTTTCCAGACTGGACCTTACACTCCACTGCCAGTGCCAAACAAACCTTGGGAGGATGTGAGCATGGATTTTATTGTTGCACTACCCAGAACACAAAGAGGTAAGGATTCTGTGATGGTTGTTGTTGACAGGTTTAGCAAGATGGCTCACTTTGTGGCTTGCAAGAAGACTGAGGATGCTGCAAGTGTTGCTGAGCTATACTTGAAGGAGGTTGTGAGGCTACATGGGGTTCCTAAGTCAATAGTCTCAGACAGGGATGTTAAGTTCATGAGTTACTTCTGGAAAACACTATGGGGACTCTTGAAGACCAGGCTTTTGTTCAGCACTTCTCACCACCCTCAGACTGATGGCCAAACTGAGGTCACAAACAAGACTCTAGGGAGGATCTTGAGGTGTCTGGTAAGCAAGTCCTTGAAGGATTGGGACTTGAAGCTAGCTCATGCTGAGTTTGCTTTCAACAGAGCACCCTCATCTGCAACAGGTCACAGTCCATTTGAGGTTGTCTATGGGATTAACCCACTTATGCCACTGGAATTAGCTAACATACCAAGGGAGGAGGTGAACTTTGATGCAAAGAGGAGGGTTGAACAGATGGTGAATCTCCATGAGGCAGTCAGAAAGCAGATAGAAAGGGCAAATGAGAGGTACAAGAAACAGTCCAAGGTTCCTAGGTCCAAGAAGGAGTTTGTACCAGGGGATTTAGTGTGGCTCCACTTGAGGAAGGAGAGGTTCCCAGCTAGGAGGAAAAACAAACTCATGCCTAGAGCTGATGGTCCATTTGAAATCATAGAAAGTGTTGGTCCTAATGCATACAAGGTTGATCTACCAGGAGACTATGGGGTTCATGGCACTTTCAATGTAGGGGATCTCAGTCCATACTATGGGGCTTCTGGAGATGAGGAGGCTACAGGCTTGAGGACAAGCCCAATTCAACCAGGGGAGGATGCAGCAGGAGCTGGGGCACAGGGCAGGGGGCAGAATCCAACAAGGGGGATCAAGGGGTGAGCAATGGTAACCAAGGGGAGGTCTACATGGGCATCCAGGGGTCAATCTGGGGACAAGGGATGGGCAACAAAGGGGAGAATTTCAACCTGATAAGAGCTAACCAGGACCATGTCACAATGAGGGTCCATGACAGCCAAGACACGAGCCAGGACATGAGCCAAGACACGAGCCAAGCTAACCAAAGACAAGCCTACCCACCCCCAACCAGAAAATCACAAAAACAGCCTACAACAGCCACTTGGGGAAGCCATAACTACCACCACACTTCAAACCACCAGCTACCACCAAGCCCAGCTAAAACCTTACCCACCTAGGTCCAAAAAAGTCCTAGGGAACCAGTTCCAAAACACCACACAACTACCCTAAAAATCCAAATCAAAACAGCCTACCTAAAGCATAAAGCATAAAGCAGTCTTTCCATTTCTAGCTAAAAACTGAAAGACTATCTCCAAAAGTCTTTCCTTGTCTTCCCTACTATTAGAACTACTGCAGAAGAAGGTCAATGAGTATTAATGAGCTTCGTCCACAAGCTTCAAGCCAACACCAAGCAACAAAGCACACCCTGGAGCATGTCACTGTCATATGTCTGCAATTGTCTGTTTTCAGTTTTCTTTTGTATTTTCAATCTGAAATTGTAGCCAGTAACTTGTCACGTTTATGTAGATTAATCCTGGCCCTTAGATGTTATTCTAGGGTTGTATTAGATCAAGCATTGGGGCCTATATAAGGACCCATGCTCTTTTGTATAAGGCAGTTGTTATTGAATGAAAAAAACTGAGCATTGTTCTCATTTCTAAAATCTTTCCAACTTATGCATTGTCTTGGTTGAAAGTCAGGCCAGATAACTTCCTGTGCTAGGCTGTGGTTGTTGATCTAAGTCTGTGGCAAGTAGATATCCCTGTGCATAGACTGTGGGGTGTTTGCTTGTTGTTTAGTTCAAGCCTGCTTACCTGTGCTTGGCTGTGGTAAGGAGTCTTAGCTAGTCTAGTTTGTTGTTTGATTCCCTGTGTTGAGCTGTGGGAGTTGAGTAACATCCATATCCAGTGCTAGATAGGAGTCTAGGGTCCAATTCCTAACACACCCCTATAATATCACTGCACCTACTCTCTTGAGAGATAGTTTTTCTTATTAGCTAACGTATGGGTTAGTAGGTGTGTTTTGAAGAAGTTTCGAATATGGTACCTAACCGTCCTATTAAACTAGTTTCATGTTTAGAGGATTATAAGGATTTGAGAATAAACTTAGGATGAAACTCTCCTAGTGGTTTTAGACTATGAAAGCTTAATGTTGCAATATCATTTTGAGGATCGAAATAATCATAATGATAGTTGGTAGTTGTGGTTAAGAATTTTAGTGATTCTTTAAGTGTTACTTGGGAAATTGTTGTCTTAAATGTTGGACCCTAACGGGAATAAATACCTTGTGGAATTTGGGTTGGATGACCAAACTTGAGGAATATTGTCATAAGCGAAAACCGATGTATTGAGAGTTTGAAAGAGCTAAATAAATTGATTGACGGTCGCATTGCCCTATGATTGGCAAAAGTTAAGTGAAATGAGATTGTGTGACTAATCTCTTTTGAGGTTTGTGATTTAACTTTTGAAGATGAGAAAGTTCATTGTTAATAACTTAGGATAATGAATTTTGGAATAAATTTGAAGATGAGAAAGTTCATTTTGAAGATGAGAAAGTTCGATTTGTTTCGTTTTTGCGTGTTTTGTATATATTTATTTATCGTGATTTGTGAACTTTAAGTTCGAGTAGCTCTATGTACGTGTAATGTCTTGTTATTTGATTTTATCTTTGATAAAACTTTCAAATTTCCATATTATATTTCTAATTTAACGTTTCAAAGAAGTCTAAAGATGGTTTGGTACCCTCTTTTTGGAGAAAATGGATTTTCTTTTGCTTTTATATATTTGGATTTTGTCGTTTGGTTGTTTTGGCAAACTTGTTATTGGAGACGCGCTGAATAACTAGTACTCTCTGCACTTACTAACGTTGTTTTGAATTTCGATTTCAACCTATTTCGACTTTGACTTTTTTTGATAATTAAAGAGTTCTCGTTCGCGACGATCATTCTTGAGAATCCGTAGTAAAGTTTCATCAAAAACACTTATGAAAAAATTTTCCTTAAACCGTTTCGAGAAGACATCATTTCATAATGTGTTTCCCTTGTAAAAGCTTTCGTGTTGGTTTTTGAACTGAAACCTCTCAGGAAATGAGTGATATCAATGTCAAATAGACTCAGGCTAACACTCTTCTATCACACAAGCTAACTCACTCAAGAAATGACTCCAACAACCTGCACTAGGCTAGGCAATTCAGATAGTACTTTGTATCTAGCACACAAGCAAAGATAACAAAGGTTGTGTTAGGACTCAAGACACACAAGTAATGAATTCTAAACACTGCAATCTTAGTTCACACGCAAGTTTCACTAAGAAATGCTACAACACTTAGCTTCTGCTGAAGGATTGTTTTGAACAAAGTTCATAATTATATTAATCAAAGTCTGCCTTCTTTAGGTTACAACTTAGGCCTTATATAGGCAAATACAACAGATCCTGACCCTTGAAAAACAAGGACATCTAAGGGCTCTAAGAGCCTTACATCTTACTGAAAGTAAACTACAAAGTCAGCTAATGAGGACAACAAAAACAGACTGCAAAACATAGAAAAGAAAGACTGCAAAAGTAGGTTTGTCCCTTTCCAGAAATGGTAAGTCTGCAAACTGTCTTGGGAAGTCTTTGCTTGGCTTGTTCTTGCTGTGTTTGGGACTAACAAAGGCTTCATATACGACCTTCCTAACATACTAACTACACCTGAGGTTGATCATACACAAAAATAAGGAGCTTTGGACAGAAATATTGGCCTTGGTGCCAGCTGACTCCTCCATATGACCTTCACTCTTCTAGGCTGTTTTAGATAGACTTCTAGACTTTATTTGGAAAACTTGTCCTGGACTTTTCTCTTGCTAAGGACCTCAAATTTAAGGGAAAAGAAGATGGAGCCCTTGGTTGGACTTGTACTGCATGATATTGGATTGATACTCTGGCTGGTCTTGGCTGTTTTTCAGGAAACTGGACCCTGCTCTTGTGACCCTTCTCGTGGCTGTGCTTGCTTGACTTGTTGTTGCTTCTTGACTGTAATGGGAGTGCTTGGGGATTGTTATACCTGGTGTCTTTGGTGTGGGGCTCTTGCTTGTCTGGTTGGGGGTTGGTTGGGACCCTTTGGCTGAAATGGTGCAATCCTGGCTAGCTGAATTCTTGGCCTGGTGATGATGGAGCTCTACTCCTGTTTCAAACTCTCCTTCTTGAAAAGGATTTGCCCTCAAATCCTCACTGTTCTCCTCCTCAGACTCTCCATAGTATGGGCTCAGATCACCCACATTGAATGTTCCATGTACTCCATACTCTCCTGGGAGGTCAATCTTGTATGCATTGGACCCCAACTTCTCCATGACCTCAAAAGGACCCTCTGCTCTTGGACTTAGCTTGTTCTTTCTTTTGTTAGGAAACCTCTCCTTCCTTAGGTGCAACCATACTAGATCTCCTGCTTTGAACTCTTTGGATTTCTTTGGACCCTTTGCTCTGGCTTTATACATCTCATTAGTCTTCTCAATTTGCTGTTTCACCTTAGCATGTATCTGCATCATCTTTTCTACCCTGTTCCTTGCATCATAGGGCACCACCTTCTTTGCCATTGGTACAAGTTCTGTTGGCATCAAGGGGTTAGTGCCATAAACAACTTCAAATGGACTTTTACCTGTACTGGTGGAAGGGGCTCTGTTGAAAGCAAATTCTGCCTGTGCCAGCTGCAAATCCCAATCCTTTAAAGACCTTGAAATGGTACACCTGAGAATCCTGCCCAGAGTCTTGTTTGTTACCTCTGTCTGCCCATCAGTTTGGGGATGATGAGAGGTGCTGAACAGGAGCCTTGTCTTTAGAAGTTTCCAAAGTGTCCTCCAGAAGTGACTCATGAATTTAGTATCTCTGTCAGATACTATGGTTCTTGGTACTCCATGGAGCTTCACAATCTCCTTGAAATACAAGTCTGCAACTCCCATGGCATCTTCAGTTTTCTTGCAAGCAACAAAGTGTGCCATCTTACTACATCTGTCCACAACCACCATGACTGAGTCCTTGCCCCTCTGAGTTCTAGGAAGAGCCACTATAAAGTCCATACTAACATCCTCCCAAGGCTTGTCTGGGACTGGCAAGGGGGTGTATGGTCCAGCCTGAAAGAATGACTTGGACCTCTGGCAAGCACTACACCTTCTTATCACATCCTGAACATCTCCCAACATCCTTGGCCAATAGAATTGTTCCTGCAGCATGTCATAGGTCTTTTGGATGCCAAAGTGGCCAGCTAGACCATTTGAGTGAACCTCTTTCACTAACAACCCCCTATAAGGACCCTTTGGTATACAGAGTTTGTTCCCTAGGAACAAGAATCCTTCCTGCTCTGAGTATCTACGCCCATTCTTAGTGGTGCCCTCCAATCTTGTCACCCAGTCTTCTTTGAAATCAGGATCCTCCCTATAAAGCTCCTTCATTTGCTCAAACCCAAGTACTCTTTGCTCCATGTATGTCAGCATCATGGTTCTCCTTGACAAAGCATCTGCCACTACATTGTTTCTCCCCTCAATGTACTTACTGGAGAATGAGAAGGACTGCAAATACTCCACCCACTTAGCATGCCTAGCATTCAACTTATGTTGCCCATTGATGTACTTGAGTGCCTGGTGGTCAGAGTGTAATACAAAGGGTTTGGGCTTCAGGTAGTGACCCCAATGGTTCAAGGGTCTGACTATGGCATAGAATTCTTTGTCATAGGTTGAGTAGTTGAGCTTAGCACCACTCAACTTCTCACTAAAGTAGGCCACAGGTTTTTGCTCTTGCATTAGGACAGCACCAATGCCTATGCCACTAGCATCACATTCTACTTCAAACAGTTTGTTAAAATCAGGGAGAACAAGTATGGGAGACTCACACAAGAGGTCTTTGATGATGTTGAAGGACCTCTCAGCCTTGTCATTCCACCTAAACTCTCCTTTCTTCATGCACTCAGTTAAGGGGGCCATGATAGAACTGAATCCTTTGATGAACCTCCTGTAGAAGGAAGCCAGTCCATGGAAGCTCCTCACTTCAGTTATAGTTTTGGGGACCTGCCACTCCCTTATGGCCTTTACCTTGTCTTGATCAACAGCCACTCCTTCTTTGGAAATAATGACCCCCAAGAACTGAACCTCTTCCTGCATGAATGTACACTTTTCCATCTTGCCAAACAACTTGTGTTTCCTCAGGACTTCAAATAGCAGTCTCAGGTGTTGGAGGTGTTCTTCTGTTGAGGGACTGTAGACCAATATGTCATCAAAGTATACAACAATGAACTTCCCTAAATAGGGCCTCAGAACCTCAGTCATCAACCTCATAAAGGTACTTGGAGCATTAGATAAACCAAAGGGCATGACCAACCATTCATACAACCCATGCTTGGTCTTGAAGGCTGTCTTCCACTCATCCCCAGTCCTGATCCTTACTTGGTGGTATCCCTGCCTTAGATCAATTTTGGAGAAGACCTGAGCCCCACTCAGCTCATCCAGAATATCATTCAACCTTGGTATAGGGAACCTGTATTTGATGGTAATGTTGTTGATGGCCCTACTACTATCTATGCACATTCTCCAGGACCCATCCTTCTTGGGCACTAGCAGGGCAGGAACTGCACAGGGACTGAGGGACTCCCTCACAAAACCCTTGCTGAGTAAGTCACCAACCTGAGCTTGTAGTTCTTGAGTTGCCTTTGGATCACTTCTGTAAGCAGGTTTGTTGGGTAGCATTGCTCCAGGAATGAGATCAATATGATGCTCTATTCCTCTAAGAGGGGGTAGTCCACTAGGCAAGTCAGCAGGGAATACATCCCCATAATCCTCCAGTACTGGTTGCACCTCAACTGGAATGTTTCCTTGGGGAAGTAGGACCTCTTTGGTTAGCAGGATGAACACAGTTTCATCACCCATATGCTCTTGAACCATCTCAGCTTCACTCAGCAGTAAGACTTCTTTGGAAATGTCATTGACAGGGGCAATGTTCCCTTTAACATTGGGGGGTAAAGGGGCTAGTATGACCTTCTTGTTACCAATCTTGAAAACATAGGTGTTGTCCCTCCCATGGTGTACAGAGTCTCTATCAAACTCCCAGGGCCTGCCCAACAGAAGGTGACAAGCATCCATAGGTAGGACATCACAGAAGACCTCATCAGTATATCCCTTGCCAATAGAGAATGGCACTAAAACTGCTTGTCAACTCTTACTTCCACTCCCTTGTTCAACCATCTCAGTTTATAGGGGTGAGGGTGTCCTTGTGTGGTTAGGGACAGTTTTTCTATTAAGGTGGTGGATGCCACATTGGTATAGCTTCCCCCATCAATTATCATGTTGCAAACCCTTCCCCTTATAGTGCATCTGGTTCTGAATATTTGCTGTCTCTGATCATCCTCTAATGGTTGAGGTTGGGTGTGCATAACCCTCCAGGTTACTAGACTCAAGCCTGCATCTGGTTCTATCATTTCCTCTCTAGGCTCTTCCTCAGGTTCCTCCAAACTCTCCTCACATACAAGGATCTCATCTTCACCCCATTCTACAACATCCATACTGCTCAAAGCCCTTTTAGAGGGGCACTCTTTAGCAAAATGCCCAAAGCCCTGACATTTAAAGCACTTCTTAAGGGATACTGTCTTTCTCAAGTCTGTCTCAGGGGCCTTGCCTTTGTCTGATATTGAGGGATTGGCTGGGACTAAGGGTTCTCCTATTCTTACTCCAGTGAAGGGTTTGAAAGAAGGTCTAGTCTGTTGTAACAACCCGAAAAGTACCCAATTTTTCTAGTAAAAATATTTACTAACACTTTTCAGCAAACTTAAGCTTTTAAAATAGAATTTATTGTTTCGAGTCGTATTTTGAAATTCCGCGTTCGTATTTGGAATTTTTGAGAGATTTCATGAAAAGACCGTTTTTAGTCATCTTTGACTGTTCTTGACTTTTAAGTCGTCTTTGACTTTTTCTTGACTTTTTAAAGTCGTCATTGACTTTTTCTTGACTTTTAAGTCGTCATAAACTTTTCTGGACTTTTAAGTCATCTTTGACTTTTCTTGACTTTTAAGTCGACTTTGACTTTCGTTGACTTTCCCGACTCGCCTTGTAATTTTGAAGACCGAAATTTTATTTAAAAAAAATAATATTTTTAATTTATTTTTATTTAGATTTATTAGAATTTATGATAATTTAATAAAATTATTTTGAATTTATTCGGAATTTATAATAAGGTTTTACGGTTTAAACCCGTGAATCATTTAACTATTCCCGACTCATCGTAAATCCCGAAACAAACCCGAAACTCGACTTTGGCATGAGTCACACGCCCAGGTCAGCGTTTTCCACTCACTTGAGATATTTTAATTGTTTCGATTAAACTAATACAAATATCTTAGATATTTGTTACTTTATCGATCCGTCAACGGAGATTACGCAAATCGTTTACAAAACAGACCCGACAAGCACAATACCACACGGTTCTCCTACCCTCTCTTAGGCCTTGATATTTTCATTACTTTTGATTACAAAATCATAATATCTAGATATTTAGTTTAATTAACTTAATATCGAATTATATTTAATCGATTACCGTAATATAATTATTAAACGCGAGTCAATTCCGTAACAACAATTTCAAAACCCGACTTATTATTTTGTCTATAAACACACGGCTCATCCAACCATCATTACTCACTAACAACTTTTCATTTTACAATAAATCAAATTAAGATCAAATCATCACTTTCTTTAATCGTTCTTGAGCGTTCTTCGTGTTCTTCATCCGTTCTTCATCGTTCTTGAGCAAAATCCTCATAAAACCTTCATTTCTTAATTAAATCCGTCCTAACTTATATTTCTAGAATCTCCTCCTCGCTCTCCATCTTCTAGTACGGTTTATTTTCAATTCTGTCAAAATTGTTTTCAACATTTAATTATGGAAAATCAAGTTTAAGTTCTAATAATGTTTTTCTTGTCTTTTCTTATAGGGGAAGATTTTGAAGACGAGTTTGGAGACTCGTATATTTTGGGTGAAGATGAAGCAGGAGCTAGGGGAGCAACCTCATTTGGCAATCCAGTTCAGATAACAACCAACAAAGACACCCATATTCAGTCTAAGGCAGATCAAGTCCAAACAACTAAGTTTTCAAAAGCAACAAAAGGTAACCATGCCCAAGCAACACACGATCAAGTTATGCCACCATCAAAGGCTCATGATCAAGCAACAACAACATCTACACAAGCCATGCCAACCAGAGTAACAAGGTCCCAAATCAACAACAGCCAGAAGGATTCCACAGACACAAGTACCAGTTCCAGGCCACATATCCTACAGCAATTGTCCAAGCAAGGGCTCCAACTTCTTTTCCCGTCTAGTTGAGGTCCTTAGCTACAAAAAAGTCCAGGATAAGTTTTCCAAATTGTCCTTGGAAGTTCAAGTAAAACAGCCCACAAGTTAACTAGTCACTTTGAGAGCCAGGCTGGTTTCAAGACCAATGGATGAACAAAGGCATCTTACTTTTGTGTGACCTTTAGTAGTATTAATAAGGACGTTGGAAGGACCTTAGAAGTCCCTCTCAAGGTTCCATTTGAAGCAACAGACATTCAAAACAACCCCAAAGAAAACTGCTCAAACAATACCATTTCAGGAAAGGGACAAGCTTACTTTTCAGTTGCTTTTTCTGAAGTAGTTGCAGTCTGTTTTTGCTCGTCTTATTAGTAGACTTTTGTATCTGATTTGTTGTCATTTCAAGGATCATTTTAAGCCCTTAGATGTAGTCTTATGTTGTATGGTGAAGATCTTTTGTAATGCTCTATATAAAGAGCCTTTTGCCTTGTAAGAAACTCAGAATGCTGAATGGAAAAACCTGAGTTTTACTCTTTCTTTGTTAACCTGTGCCAGCCTTGGTTAGCTCAAAATCCTCAACAAAACTTGTGCTAAGTCTTAGTTTGTTGGCCTAAGTTAGAGTCATTCACTTGTGCTTGTCTTAGTGAGTGAGTTTAGCTTAGGATCACTGCATTTAGAGCTACCTGTGCTTGTCTTGGTAGCCCTGAATACATGGTTTATCTATCTTGTTTTTGTTTGGTGTTGTATGCTTTCTATTCTTGCCTTACCCCCTAGTTTGGTGTTTCAAATTGGTCATCAAAGCTTAGGTTTATTTCTACTGTGAGTTCATTTAACCAAACTACAATCAAAAATACAAAAAATAGCCCAATGAGTGAAGAGAGATTGGCAGGAGTAGAAGCAAGGATGGAGGACCTGGCTGGGGTTGTAACCACCCTAACCAGAGCCCTGGATCAGGTAATAGGTAACCAGTTGTTTGCTGGAGGAAGAGGCAGAGGTCGTGGGAGAGGCATAGGTCCACCAGGAGGCAGGGTTAGACCACCTGAAGAGGAGGAACCTTCAGACTCAGATGAATCCACAAGGAGCAGAGCTTCAGGGCATGGCCTCACTGATAAACACCTCAAGGTAGACATTCCTGAGTTTTCTGGTAGCTTAAATCCTGATGATTTGTTAGAATGGCTTAGGGATATAGAGAGAGTCTTTGATTATAAAGGATACAATGATGCTAAAGCCTTTAAAGTAGCTATTCTGAAATTGAAAGGGTATGCTTCCATGTGGTATGAAACCATGAAGAGTCTAAGGGCTAGGGAGGGTAAGGAACCCATCAAATCCTGGTCTAAGTTGAAGAAAAAAATGTTGAACAAGTTTGTTGCTAAGGATTATACCCAGGATTTGTTCATCAAGCTGTCTAAACTGAAACAAAATGAAAAATCTGTTGAGTCATATCTGAGAGAGTTTGAGCAGCTTACCCTTCAATGTGACATTACTGAGAAACCTGAACAAAGGATTGCTAGATTCCTAGAAGGTCTAAGCCCATGCATTGCTTACAAGGTTAGGATGCAACCCCTATGGTCCTTTGAGGATGTGGTTAACCTATCCCTTAGGGTTGAGAAAATGGGGAAAGAAACAACTAAATCTTTCACCAAATCTGCTATAACTAAACCTTATGCTGGGGTCAGAATTGGGGAAGGTCCTAGGACTCCTATAACTGTTAATAGGAACCCCTTAGAAAAGGGTAAGGCACCTGTAAGTCAGCAACCTACCCTCACTCCTTCAGAAGAAAAGAGAAAGTGTTATCAATGTCAAGGTTATGGTCACTTTAAGAGAGATTGTCCCTCAAGAAGAGCCTTGACAACAGTGGAAGTCATGGAATGAGAGAAGGAAGGGCTCATTGAGTATGAGCAGGAGGAGGGAACAGGAGAACATGAAGAGGAAAGTGATGCCCCTTTGGTAGTAGCCCCACCAGACACTAGTCACAACCTTGTTCTTTGGAGGGTTATGCATTCTCAGCATCAACCTTTAGAAGAAGACTAGAGATCTCTAATCTTTAGGAGCAAGTGTACTATTCAAGGGAGGGTTTGCAACGTGATCATAGATGGGGGGAGTTGTACCAATGTAGCCTCAGTTACCCTGGTTAACAAGCTTGGCTTGGAGACCAAACCCCACCCCAATCCTTACAAACTCAGATGGTTGAACAAGGGTGCTGAAGTAAGGATTGATCAACAATGTTTAGTATCCTTCTCTATTGGAGGCACCTACAAGGATGAGGTGACTTGTGATGTAGTGCCTATGGATTCATGCCATTTACTGCTGGGCAGACCATGAGAGTTTGATAAAGATGCCCTGCATAAAGGGAAGAGCAATGTGTACACTTTTAGACATGGGAATCAAAGGATAGTCCTTACACCTTTGCCTCCAAACACTAGGGACTATGGTAGTCCTAGTACCAGTGAATCCAAGGAGGTTCTTTTCCTCACAGAGGCAGCCATGCTCAGGGAGGTGGAACAAGAACAACCTGTGTATTTCCTCTTGTCCAAACAGGATGAAGAGCCAGTGGAGGTTCCCCCTGAGGTAAAGGAGCTGATCAATGAGCATGGGGATGTATTTCCAGAAGAACTGCCATCAGGACTTCCTCCCCTAAGGGGCATAGAGCACCAGATAGACCTCATTCCAGGTGTCATGCTACCTAACAGGCCAGCATACAGGAGTGACCCCAAGTCCACCCAAGAGTTGCAGAGGCAGGTAGAGGAGCTAATGTCAAAGGGATTTGTCAGGGAATCCTTGAGTCCTTGTGCAGTGCCTGCCCTCCTAGTCTCTAAGAAGGATGGTTCATGGAGAATATGTATTGACAGCAGGGCCATTAAAAATATCACTGTCAAGTACAGGTTTCCCATCCCAAGGCTGGATGACATGTTGGATGAATTAAGTGGAGCCAGTCTATTCTCTAAAATAGATCTTAGGCAAGGCTACCACCAGGTGAGAATCAGGGAGGGGGATGAATGGAAAACAACATTTAAAACCAAGCATGGGCTTTATGAATGGCTGGTGATGTCATTTGGTCTCTCCAATGCCCCTAGCACATTCATGAGACTTATGACTGAAGTCCTGAGGCCTTTCATAGGTCATTTCATTGTGGTATACTTTGATGATATCCTGGTCTATAGCAAAGGCAAATCTGAACATCTGAACCATCTAAAGTTGTTATTTCTGAAACTGAGGGAGCATAAGCTCTTTGGGAAAATGGAGAAGTGTACTTTCATGGCTGAGGAGGTTAAATTCTTGGGGTATGTCATCTCTGCCAAGGGCATATCTGTGGATCAGGAGAAGATTGCAGCCATCAAGTCTTGGCCTATTCCCAAGAACATCACTGAGGTTAGGGGTTTTCATGGCCTAGCCTCCTTCTATAGGAGGTTCATACAGGGATTCGGCACTATCATGGTGCCTGTAACAGAAGGGATGAAGAAGGGTGAGTTCAAGTGGACTGAACAGGCACAAGCAACCTTTGAGCTCATCAAAAAGAAGCTTTGTGAGGCACCTATACTAGCTCTACCTGATTTTGATCAGCTATTCGAAGTAGAGTGTGATGCAAGTGGGGTAGGGATTGGAGCAGTACTCATCCAAGGAAGGAATCTGCAGCAGGAGCTGGGGCACAGGGCAGGGCAGAATTCAACACTAGGGACAAGGGGCAGGCCAAGGGGGATCAAGGGGTGAGCATTGGTAACCAAGGGGAGGTCTACATGGGTATCCAAGGGTCAATCTGGGGGCAAGGGATGGGTAACAAAAGAGGAAACTGCAAGCTGAGCAATGTTGGCCAGGACACGAGCCAGGACATGAGCCAGGACACGAGCCAAGACACGAGCCAAGCAAGCCAAAGACAAGCCCACCAACACCCC
This sequence comes from Heliosperma pusillum, assembly GCA_022085475.1. NCBI lineage: Eukaryota > Viridiplantae > Streptophyta > Magnoliopsida > Caryophyllales > Caryophyllaceae > Heliosperma > Heliosperma pusillum. The sequence goes on from JAIUZE010005808.1 coordinate 31,578, forward strand.
ACCACAATATCACAAAAACAGCCTAACCAACACCCCACCACAATATCACAAAAACAGCCTACACCAGTCACTTGGGGAAGGCATAACTACCACCACACTCTGAACCACCAGCTACCACCAAGCCCAGCTAAAACCTTACCCACCTAGGTCCAAAAAAGTCCTAGGGAACCAGTTCCAAAACACAACACAACTACCCTAAAAATCCCAATCAAAACAGCCTACCCAAAGCATAAAGCATAAAGCAGTCTTTCCATTTCTAGCTAAAAACTGAAAGACTATCTCCAAAAGTCTTTCCTTGTCTTCCCTACTATTAGAACTACTGCAGAAGAAGGTCAATGAGCATTGATGAGCCTCGTCCACAAGTTCCAAGCCAACACCAAGCAACAAGCACAACCTGGAGCATGTCATTGTCAAATGTCTGCACTTTGTCTGTTTTCTTTTGTATTGTCAGCCTGTATTTGTAGCCAGTATTTTGTTATCTTTCAGCAACTAATCGTGGCCCTTAGATGATCCTCTAGGGTTGTATTAGATCAAGCATTGAGGCCTATATAAGGACCCATGCTCTTTTGTACAAGGCAGTTGATTATTGAATGAAAAAAAACTTGAGCATTGTTCTCATTTCCAAAATCTTTCCAACTTGTGCTTTGTCTTAGTTGAAAGTCAGGCCTGATAACATCCTGTGCTAGGCTGTGGTTGTTGATCTACGTCTGTGGCAAGTTAGATATCCCTGTGCATAGACTGTGGGGTGTTTTGCTTGTTGTTTAGTTCAAGTCTGCTTACCTGTGCTTGGCTGTGGTAATGAGCCTTAACTAGTCTAGTTTGTTGTTTGATTCCCTGTGTTGAGCTGTGGGAGTTGAGTAACATCCATATCCAGTGCTAGATAGGAGTCTAGGGTCCACTTCCTAACACACCCCTATAATATCACTGCAATTCTGGCATCAGAGCTTTGGTTGTGAGGCCATTGTTATCCTAACTACAACAAAAACACAAAAAATAACCCAATGAGTGAAGAGAGGCTTGCAGGTATTGAAGGCAAGGTGGATCAGCTAGCAGGCACTATAAATGTAGTGCTGGCTGCCTTGAACACTGTCATGGAGAACATTGCTCCTCCACTGAGGGGAAGACCACCCCCTAGAGGCAGAGGCAGAGGTCGTGGCCACATGGGCATGGGAAGAGGACATCCCCTGCAGGAGGAAGAAGGGTCAGACTCAGAAGGAAGCAACAGAACTTATGAGGAGATTCCAGAGCACACTGACAAGCATCTCAAGGTAGAAATTCCTGAATTCTCTGGTAGTTTAAACCCTGATGATCTGTTAGAATGGATTAGGGATGTTGAGAAGGTATTTGAATACAAAAGTTACTCTGATATTAAGTCTTTTTAAGTTGCTGTGCTAAGATTGAAAGGGTATGCATCCCTATGGTTTGACAACTTAAAGCACCAAAGGATTAAGGAGGGTAAGGAACCTCTTAGGTCTTGGTCAAAACTGAAAAAGAAAATGCTAAACAAATTTGTCACTAAAGACTACACCCAAGATCTGTTTATTAAACTATCCAAACTGAAACAAGAAGAGAGGTCTGTGGAGGCATACCTCAGGGACTTTGAGCAATTGACTCTCCAGTGTGAGGTCAATGAGAAACCTGAGCAAAGGATTGCCAGATTTTTGGAGGGTTTAGATAGGAGCATTGCTGCTAGAGTTAGGATGCAACCTTTGTGGTCCTATGATGATGTTGTCAATCTGGCTTTAAGGGTTGAAAAAATGGGGAAAACCAAACCAACTCTACCTAAGCCTGTTACTAGACCTGCATACAAACCTTACAGTGGTATTAGGATGGGAGAGACCCCTAAAACAACCAACCAGTCAACCACAGACAAAGGAAAGGGAGTTGTGAACTCTAAACCCAACCCCACCCCAACTGAGAACAAAATCAGATGTTTCCAATGCCAGGGCTATGGTCACTTTAGGAAGGACTGTCCTTCTAAGAGAACCATGACACTTATGGAGGTAGAAGAGTGGGAGAAGGAGGGATTAGTTGAGTATGAGGTTGATGACAGCATGGTGTTAGAGGTAGTGACAGCTGAGGAGGAACCAATGCAGGACTTGGTCCTGGCTCATCCTGACACAGGCCATAACTTGGTCCTATGGAGGGTCATGCACTCTCAACATACTCCATTGGAGGATGACCAGAGGTCTTTGATATTCAGAAGCAGGTGCACCATTCAAGAAAGGGTATGCAACTTGATCATTGATGGGGGGAGTTGTACCAATGTGGCTTCCATCACCCTAGTGAACAAGCTAAGTCTGATTACTCAAGAACACCCACACCCCTACAAACTGAGATGGCTTAACAAGGGGGCTGAGGTGAGGGTTGATAGGCAATGCCTGGTGCCATTCTCTATTGGGAAGGTATACCAAGATGAGGGATTGTGTGATGTAGTACCAATGGATGCCTGTCACCTACTACTAGGGAGGCCTTGGGAGTTTGAGAGAAACACCACTCATCAGGGTAGGGATAACACCTATAGCTTCAGGCATGGGGGAAAGAAGGTAACTTTGACACCTCTACCACCCAACCAGAGGAATTATGGGAGTCCCAATGTGCCAGAGGAGGTCAATGGGGTGTTGTTTTTATCAGAGGAAGCTATGATCAAGGAGATGAAGCAAGAACAACCTGTGATCATCTTGCTATCTAAGGAAGTAACAGAAGGGGAAGGTTCCAAGTTGCCAGCAGAGGTTGAACCTTTGATCTTGAGATACAAGGAGGTCTTTCCAAGAGAGTTACCAGATGGACTACCGCCCCTAAGAGGGATTGAGCACCACATTGATTTGGTCCCAGGTTCTGTGCTGCCAAATAGGCCAGCCTACAGGAGTGACCCAACTGCCACCAAGGAGTTGCAGAAGCAGATTGAGGAGCTTATGAGCAAAGGGTTTGTGAGGGAGTCCCTAAGCCCCTGTGCTGTACCTGCTCTACTAGTGCCTAAGAAGGATGGCACCTGGAGGATGTGCACTGACAGCAGGGCAATCAACAACATTACAGTCAAGTATAGGTTCCCCATTCCAAGGCTAGATGACATGCTTGATGAGCTAAGTGGAGCTCAGGTCTTTCTAAGATTGATCTAAGGCAGGGTTACCATCAGGTGAGGCTCAGAGAGGGGGATGAATGGAAGACTGCATTCAAGACAAAACATGGTCTGTATGAATGGCTTGTCATGCCATTTGGACTATCCAATGCACCAAGCACCTTCATGAGACTTATGACAGAAGTGTTGAGGCCTTGTTTGGGCAGGTTTGCTGTGGTTTACATTGATGACATCCTAGTGTATAGTAGCAGCAGAGGGGAACATCTCAGGCACCTTGAAACAATCTTTGGGATCTTAAAGGAGCAGAAGCTGTATGGGAAGCTAGAGAAGTGTACCTTCATGGTTGAGGAGGTTGCATTTCTAGGGTACATTATGTCAGGAAGAGGAATCTCAGTTGATCAGGAGAAGGTTGCAGCCATTCAAACATGGCCTACACCTAAAACCATCACTGAGGTAAGGGGGTTCCATGGGTTGGCTTCATTCTATAGGAGGTTCATCAAGAACTTCAGTTCAGTTGTAGCACCCATCACTGAGTGCTTGAAGGAAGGGGAGTTTCAGTGGACTGAGGAGGCCCAACAATCCTTTGAGAGGATCAAGAGGTTGATGTGTGAGACTCCAATCCTTAAACTACCTGACTTTGATCAGCTGTTTGAGGTAGAATGTGATGCTAGTGGGGTTGGCATTGGGGCAGTGTTGATACAAGGGCAAAAGCCAGTTGCTTATTTTAGTGAGAAACTGAATGGTGCCAAGCTCAAGTACTCCACTTATGATAAGGAATTCTATGCCATCATCAGAGCAGTCATGCATTGGGGGCACTACTTGAAGCCAAAACCTTTTGTTCTGCACTCAGATCATGAGGCATTGAAATATATCAGTGGCCAACACAAGCTGAATCACAGGCATGCCAAGTGGGTAGAGTTTCTACAATCCTTTACATTCTCTAGTAAGTATAAGGAGGGGAAACAGAATGTTGTGGCAGATGCACTGTCAAGGAGGCATTCTTTGTTAGCAGTCATGGAGCAAAGGGTGGTGGGGTTTGAATTTCTGAAAGAATTGTACAAGGAGGACCCTGACTTTGCTGAGGAATGGATCACACAAATTGGAGGAGGAAGGACTCAAGGGGGGAAGTACATGCTGCAGGAGGGGTTCTTGTTCCAAGGAAACAAGCTATGCATCCCAAGGGGTTCTTACAGGGATCTACTCATCAGGGAAGTACACTCAGGATGACTAGGGGGACACTTTGGGGTTCAAAAGACACTTGAAATACTGCAGGATCAATTCTACTGGCCCAGGATGATAGGGGATGTTCCGGTTGTCCTCAGGAGGTGCTCCACATGTCAACAAGCCAAGAGTTCTTTCCAGACTGGACCTTACACTCCACTACCAGTGCCAAACAAACCTTGGGAGGATGTGAGCATGGACTTTATTGTTGCACTACCCAGAACACAAAGAGGTAAGGATTCTGTAATGGTTGTTGTTGACAGGTTTAGCAAGATGGCTCACTTTGTGGCTTGCAATAAGACTGAGGATGCTGCAAGTGTTGCTGAGCTATACTTGAAGGAGATTGTGAGGCTACATGGGGTTCCTAAGTCAATAGTCTCAGACAGGGATGTTAAGTTCATGAGTTACTTATGGAAAACACTATGGAGACTCTTGAAGACCAGGCTTTTGTTCAGCACTTCTCACCACCCTCAGACTGATGGCCAAACTGAGGTCACAAACAAGACTCTAGGGAGGATCTTGAGGTGTCTGGTAAGCAAGTCCTTGAAGGATTGGGACTTGAAGCTGGCTCATGCTGAGTTTGCTTTCAACTGAGCACCCTCATCTGCAACAGGTCACAGCCCATTTGAGGTTGTCTATGGGATTAACCCACTTATGCCACTGGAATTAGCTAACATACCAAGGGAGGAGGTGAACTTTGATGCAAAGAGGAGGGTTGAGCAGATGGTGAAGCTTCATGAGTCAGTCAGAAAGCAAATAGAAAGGGCAAATGAGAGGTACAAGAAACAGTCCAAGGTTCCTAGGTCCAAGAAGTAGTTTGTGCCAGGGGATTTAGTGTGGCTCCACTTGAGGAAGGAGAGGTTCCCAGCTAGGAGGAAGAACAAACTCATGCCTAGAGCTGATGGTCCATTTGAAATCATAGAAAGTGTTGGTCCTAATGCATACAAGGTTGATCTACCAGGATACTATGGGGTTCATGGCACTTTCAATGTAGGGGATCTCAGTCCATACTATGGGGATTCTGGGGATGAGGAGGCTACAGGCTTGAGGACAAGCCCAATTCAACCAGGGGAGGATGCAGCAGGAGCTGGGGCACAGGGCAGGGCAGAATTCAACACCAGGGACAGGGGGCAGGCCAAGGGGGATCAAGGGGTGAGCATTGGCAACCAAGGGGAGGTCTACATGGGTATCCAAGGGTCAATCTGGGGGCAAGGGATGGGTAACAAAAGAGGAAGCTGCAAGCTGAGCAATGTTGGCCAGGACACGAGCCAGGACATGAGCCAGGACACGAGCCAAGACACGAGCCAAGCAAGACAAAGACAAGCCCACCAACACCCCACCACAATATCACAAAAACAGCCTACACCAGTCACTTGGGGAACAATATCACAAAAACAGCCTACACCAGTCACTTGGGGAAGGCATAACTACCACCACACTCTGAACCACCAGCTACCACCAAGCCCAGCTAAAACCTTACCCACCTAGGTCCAAAAAAGTCCTAGGGAACCAGTTCCAAAACACAACACAACTACCCTAAAAATCCAAATCAAAACAGCCTACCTAAAGCATAAAGCATAAAGCAGTCTTTCCATTTCTAGCTAAAAACTGAAAGACTATCTCCAAAAGTCTTTCCTTGTCTTCCCTACTATTAGAACTACTGCAGAAGAAGGTCAATGAGTATTAATGAGCTTCGTCCACAAGCTTCAAGCCAACACCAAGCAACAAAGCACAACCTGGAGCATGTCACTGTCATATGTCTGCAATTGTCTGTTTTCAGTTTTCTTTTGTATTTTCAATCTGAAATTGTAGCCAGTAACTTGTCACGTTTATGTAGATTAATCCTGGCCCTTAGATGTTATTCTAGGGTTGTATTAGATCAAGCATTGAGGCCTATATAAGGACCCATGCTCTTTTGTATAAGGCAGTTGTTATTGAATGAAAAAAACTGAGCATTGTTCTCATTTCTAAAATCTTTCCAACTTATGCATTGTCTTGGTTGAAAGTCAGGCCAGATAACTTCCTGTGCTAGGCTGTGGTTGTTGATCTAAGTCTGTGGCAAGTTAAGATATCCCTGTGCATAGACTGTGGGGTGTTTTGCTTGTTGTTTAGTTCAAGTCTGCTTACCTGTGCTTGGCTGTGGTAAGGAGCCTTAACTAGTCTAGTTTGTTGTTTGATTCCCTGTGTTGAGCTGTGGGAGTTGAGTAACATCCATATCATGTGCTAGTTAAGAGTCAAGAGTCCAATTCCTAACTCACCCCTATAATATCACTGCAGGGTGTGGGTGGCCTTGTCTTTGGTTAGCTTGGCTCGTGTCTTGGCTCATGTCCTGGCTCGTGTCTTGGCTATCATGGACCCTCATTGTGACATGGTCCTGGCTAGTATTGATCAGCTTGAAATTCTCCCCTTTGTTACCCATCCCTTGCCCCCAGATTGACCCCTGGATACCCATGTAGACCTCCCCTTGGTTGCCAGTGCTCACCCCTTGATCCCCCTTGTTCCTATTGTTGGATTCTGACCTGCCCTGTGCCCCAGCTCCTGCTGCACATATGATTATAAGTATTTGTAGGACAAATATCAAAAATCAAAATGGACCACATGACACTAGTGGGTGCCGAAAATTGGTAGTGTACAACATGATGATTGTTTTTTCTTGTATTACACTACATCTTGTTATCATGTCATGTTTATGACACATGATCATAACCTTATTCACTACTACACTCAACATTTTTGCATGGGATTATTTTAAGCAAAATAAGGGCCACTTAGGCTTGATTTGGCCGGACCCCAAGTGTCCTTAAATGGACAATCTTGTTGTTCATTTTATTTTCACTTGTTCATTCTTATTTTGTTGCTTATCTCACTAAAATCCTCTTCTCTCTAAAACCTCTCTAATACTAATATTTCCTATTACTAGAGTAGTAATAATATCCAATATTAGTTCATCTTATCACTTGTGTTTTCTAGTCAAAAACTAAGTGATTAGTTTGGGTTCTCTCTTGGGTGCATCTCAAAGGAGGTCTTCTAATTTGAAGATTACAAGGAGGATCATCTTTTTCTTTCTAGCACAAGAACAACAAGAAAGGTGTTTCTTGTTGTGCCCATATAAACCGAAATTTCCCAATCTAAGGAAATTTCTTCTTACTTTTATTATGCATTTTAATTTGCATGCATGTTACATAGATCTTTATTAAACACTAAATTAACAAGTAATTTAGTAACTAATTAGAAGAGTCTAATTAGGGTCTATGAACTTTCATGTGGTATCAGAGCTAGCTTGTAGCATGCATGTTGATTTTAAGCATTAAAATCGGGTTATACGATAACTTGAGTAAAAATTGAAAATTTATGTTAAAAATGGTTTTCACAAAATTTTCTGATTTACATGCATACCTACTGACCTTAAAATGTTTGTGGTCAAATTTGGTGAATTTACGAATTAATTTGCTATTTATTATAATTTATGGCCTTTATAACCGAGTTAGCATGCGGTTTTATGTTAAAAGTTAACTAAAAATAGTTGCATGTTGAATCTGGCCTCAAATTTTTAATATGTTCTCACATGCATGGTGTACATATTGTATGTAATTTTTCGTGACATTTAGTCATGTATTGCATGGTTATTGATTTTTATTGGATAAAAATCAATTTAAAGGAGTTATTTTGTTCTTAAAATTGAAACGAGACTTTCTGGAGTTCAAAATTTTTTTTACATTTTAAAATATTATTTATATCATCCTGGTAAAATTTGAAAATTTGTTTCATCATTTTACTATTTTAGTTGGTTTTTATTTGATAAAAACCGATTCTTATAAAGCTATTTGTTCATAAAATCATTTCAAATTTTTTGGGCAAATGTTTTTTGTTCTTGAGGTTCCTGGAATTGTTCCAGTATGTACAAATATTTTTTTTTCAATTTTAATGATTTTTAATTTTATTTTGGGTTTAATTCATAAAAGTTATGAATAAACCTCTTTAAATAGCAAATGCGATCAATTCAAACTAATTAAATACAAATGAAATTAGTGGGGACTAATTTTGAGTTCTAAATCAGCTTAGCTAATTAGTTTGAACTTAAATACGATTTAAGTGTTGATTATTGATTTTTAGTAGATAAAATCGATAAAATTCGTAAAAACCGAGCTAGAATGAACATGACAAGTGTTGAGGGTGATTTTGGCATGATTTTACAGCATTTTTATTTATGTTGTTGAATGAATGAATTTCATTTATTTATTTTATTGCAAGTTGTACCTAGTATGGCCTAGATTATTTTAATCGGTATTACCCGTAATGTAAGGGAATACCGATTTGGTTGTAATTTATTGCGATTTCGTATCGCCGTTTTGTAATAATTAATAATTTAATTTTATAGATCAAATGTATAATCGGAATTTGCTATGTATTCATTTGTATTTTTGTAATTATTTATTGTGAAGACGGTGATTCCCAAAGTCGGTGTTCCAAAAGACGGTGCCATATTGGAAGGCGTTCCAAGAAGAGGCAAGGGACCAAGGAGTTGGTGTCCGATTTGTAATCATCTAGTTAATTAGATTAGCTAGGTGGCCATACTAGGATTTAATTTGATTGCTTGCTTTTATTTTTCCGCACATGCCAAAATCACCAACATGCATTTTTATTTATCGATTGTCAATTCAACGTTATTCAAAATTCACCGACTTAGTTCACTTATAGGGAAATAATAACTAAAATTGGCAAGACCTCTCACATAACTTAAAAAGGAATTGAGATTTAGCCTTACCAATTGAAGCACCTATGAACCCCGTGTTCATTAGGACAACCACAACGTGGACCTTTTTACCTCGGGTAAGTAGGGTGATACGATCACACGCCTAAATTGGGTTGGACTCAACAAGATAAGCGTTAGCTTGGGACTAGGAGATGGGTTTAGTTGAAATCCGTCAACCGAGAGTTCTAGGAGTAGAATTAGTCAAAAGTTGACTTACCGTCTTTTACATAAAAGTTGCATAACATGTTCTTTTGTCTAAAATGCGGGTCTCAGAATCGCTTATATAATTTCGTGAGGGGTCATTATATGAGTGACTTGTTTAAATTGTTTATGCAAGTAAAATTGATTAAAACAATGAATGTTAATATTTCCTTATTTTGTTGTAGTTATTCATAATTCGCAATGGCAACCAATAACAACACCGTTCAACTAGGAAAAGACTCATGGCTAAGGTCCGTTATGGACAAATGCATCTTAAAAGACGATGGCACTAATTTCGTCGAGTGGGAGCAAACGATCAAGGGCGCGGCGTTATCGGATAACGTTTTGCGCTACTTGACCGAGGCACCTCCCAATGAACCCGGCCCAAGAGCCACTAATGCGGCCAAAGCCGCCTATGAGGAATACCTTAAGGTAGCAAACGACGTCAAGATGGTCTTGATTTGGTCGATGTCCTCAACCCTTAAGCAACAATACATCACCCTTGGAGCATATGAGATATTCTCTAGGGTGACGTTAGCTTTTTCTCAATCACCCGAGATTCGCCAATACAATGCTATGACTCGGCTTTTTGAAGCCAAGCTAGAGAAGGGCCAAAAGGTTGGCCCACATGTGCTTAAGATGGTGGAACATGTTGACACTCTAGATCGTCTAGGGGTCAAGATTCCTAAGAAGCTAGCGGTTGGCCGCATCCTTCACTCACTTCCTCCCAATTTTGCCCAAGCTAGGGCAAACTATAACATGCATGGCATGGATAAGAGCTTTCACGAGCTCCATGCTCTCCTTACCCAAGTCGAAAGGGATATGGAAGCAAGTGGGAGTGAGCAAAAGGATGTTCTTTCAATGAGATTGAAGAACTTAAAGCTAGGGGTTCAAAAGGGGAAGGGAAAGGCCAAGACCCAATTTAAGAAGCAAGGAAAAAGAAAGGGCAAAGCTATTATGAATAGCAATGCCAAGGCTAAGGGTAAGAAGCACGCCGAAGCTGAATGCTTTTATTGTAAAGGCAAGGGACATTGGAAACGCAATTGTCCCAAGTATTTGAAGGATAAGAAGGACGGATGTGTGACACCGTCAGGTATAATCCTCTCTTCTCTCTATATTATAGATATTAACTATGCTTGCACTTCCACTTGGGTATTTGATACTGGATGTGGTTCTCACCTTTGTAATCACTTGCAGGGGCTGAAGGACGTGCGAGCACTAGCCAAGGGTGATGTGGACCTACGAATGGGGAATGGAGCAAGAGTTGCCGCCGTCTCTGTAGGAACTTATGTATTAACCTTAGCTAGTGGTCTTGAGTTGTATTTAAATAATTGTTAGTTTGTACCCTCCTTGACTAAGAACATTATCTCCATTTCCGTACTTGATGCGGAGGGTTTTTCTTTTGTAATCAAGAACAATAGTTGTTCGTTTTCTTTTAATGATGTGTTTTATGGTAAAGCCATCTCTGTTGGAGGCATTTATGTTCTTGATAATGTTAATGAAATATATCATGTAGAAAGCAAGAAGCTCAAATTAGGTGAACCTAATCAATCATACCTTTGGCATTGTCGTTTCGGTCATATAAACGAACGACGCATAAAGAGACTTGTTTCAACGAAACTTCTCAAACCATTTGATTACGAATCTTATGGTGAATGCGAATCTTGCCTTTTGGGCAAGATGACTCGTGCTCCTTTTACGGGAAAAGGGACACGAGCAAGTGAAGTATTAGGCCTCATACATACCGATGTGCAGTGATATTATAGGGGTGTGTTAGGAATTGGACCCTAGACTCCTATCTAGCACTGGATATGGATGTTACTCAACTCCCACAGCTCAACACAGGGAATCAAACAACAAACTAGACTAGTTAAGGCTCCTTACCACAGCCAAGCACAGGTAAGCAGACTTGAACTAAACAACAAGCAAAAGACCCCACAGTCTATGCACAGGGATATCTTAACTTGCCACAGACTTAGATCAACAACCACAGCCTAGCACAGGAAGTTATCTGGCCTGACTTTCAACTAAGGCAATGCAGAAGTTGGAAAGATTTTAGAAATGAGAACAATGCTCAAGTTTTTTCATTCAATAACAACTGCCTTATACAAAAGAGAATGGGTCCTTATATAGGCCTCAATGCTTGATCTAATACAACCCTAGAATAACATCTAAGGGCCAGGATTAATCTACATAAACGTGACAAGTTACTGGCTGCAATTTCAGATTGAAAATACAAAAGAAAACTGAAAACAGACAATTGCAGACATATGACAGTGACATGCTCCAGGTTGTGCTTTGTTGCTTGGTGTTGGCTTGAAGCTTGTGGACGAAGCTCATTAATACTCATTGACCTTCTTCTGCAGTAGTTCTAATCGTAGGGAAGACAAGGAAAGACTTTTGGAGATAGTCTTTCAGTTTTTAGCTAGAAATGGAAAGACTGCTTTATGCTTTATGCTTTATGCTTTAGGTAGGCTGTTTTGATTTGGATTTTTAGGGTAGTTGTGTTGTGTTTTGGAACTGGTTCCCTATGACTTTTTTGGACCTAGGTGGGTAAGGTTTTAGCTGGGCTTGGTGGTAGCTGGTGGTTCAGAGTGTGGTGGTAGTTATGCCTTCCCCAAGTGACTGGTGTAGGCTGTTTTTGTGATTTTGTGGTGGGGTGTTGGTGGGCTTGTCTTTGGCTTGTTTGGCTCGTGTCTTGGCTCGTGTCCTGGCTCGTGTCCTGGCCAACATTGCTCAGCTTGCAGCTTCCCCTTTTGTTACCCATCCCTTGCCCCCAGATTGACCCTTGGATACCCATGTAGACCTCCCCTTGGTGACCAATGCTCACCCCTTGATCCCCCTTGGCCCTGCCACTTGTCCCTTGTTGAATTCTGTCCTTCCCTGATGCCCCAGCTCCTTGTGTGAACAATGAGTCTTCATTGCTTCATTACCTTTATTTGCATTGTAACGCCTTGTTTGAACAATGAGTCTTCTTTGCTTCATTCCCCATTGTTTGAATTGTAACACCTTGTGTGAACAATGAGTCTTCTTTGCTTCAATACCCATTGTTTGCATCGTAACTCCTTGTGTGAACAATGAGTCTTCCTTGCTTCATTTCCCATTGTTGCATTGTAACTCCTTGTGTGAACAATGAGTCTTCCTTGCTTCATTACCCATTGTTGCATTGTAACGACTTGTGTGTGGGGGGGGGTGGCGGGGTAAAAGTTCTAGACCCTAATAGACTCTCTAATTTGACTAAATTACTTGTTAATTTAGTGTTTAATAAAGATCTATGTAACATGCATGCAAATTAAAATGCATAATAAAAAGTAAGAAGAAATTTCCTTACATTGGGAAATTTCGGTTTATATGGGCACAACAAGAAACACCTTTCTTTTTGTTCTTGTGCTAGAAAGAAAAAGATGATCCTCCTTGTAATCTTCAAATTAGAAGACCTCCTTTGAGATGCCCCCAAGAGAGAACCCAAACTAATCACTTAGTTTTTGACTAGAAAACACAAGTGATAAGATGAACTAATATTGGATATTATTACTACTCTAGTAATAGGAAATATTAGTATTAGAGAGGTTTTAGAGAGAAGAGGATTTTAGTGAGATAAGCAACAAAATAAGAATGAACAAGTGAAAATAAAATGAACAACAAGATTGTCCATTTAAGGACACTTGGGGTCCGGCCAAATCAAGCCTAAGTGGCCCTTATTTTGCTTAAAATAATCCTATACAAAAATGTTGAATGTAGTAGTGAATAAGGTTATGATCATGTGCAGCAGGAGCTGGGGCACAGGGCAGGACAGAATTAAACACTAGGGACAAGGGGCAGGCCAAGGGGGATCAAGGGGTGAGCATTGGTAACCAAGGGGAGGTCTACATGGGTATCCAAGGGTCAATCTGGGGGCAAGGGATGGGTAACAAAAGGGGAAGCTGCAAGCTGAGCAATGTTGGCCAGGACACGCGCCAGGACACGAGCCAAGACACGAGCCAAGCAAGCCAAAGACAAGCCCACCAACACCCCACCACAATATCACAAAAACAGCCTACACCAGTCACTTGGGGAAGGCATAACTACCACCACACTCTGAACCACCAGCTACCACCAAGCCCAGCTAAAACCTTACCCACCTAGGTCCAAAAAAGTCCTAGGGAACCAGTTCCAAAACACAACACAACTACCCTAAAAATCCAAATCAAAACAGCCTACCTAAAGCATAAAGCATAAAGCAGTCTTTCCATTTCTAGCTAAAAACTGAAAGACTATCTCCAAAAGTCTTTCCTTGTCTTCCCTACTATTAGAACTACTGCAGAAGAAGGTCAATGAGTATTAATGAGCTTCGTCCACAAGCTTCAAGCCAACACCAAGCAACAAAGCACAACCTGGAGCATGTCACTGTCATATGTCTGCAATTGTCTGTTTTCAGTTTTCTTTTGTATTTTCAATCTGAAATTGTAGCCAGTAACTTGTCACGTTTATGTAGATTAATCCTGGCCCTTAGATGTTATTCTAGGGTTGTATTAGATCAAGCATTGAGGCCTATATAAGGACCCATGCTCTTTTGTATAAGGCAGTTGATTATTGAATGAAAAAAACTGAGCATTGTTCTCATTTCTAAAATCTTTCCAACTTATGCATTGTCTTGGTTGAAAGTCAGGCCAGATAACTTCCTGTGCTAGGCTGTGGTTGTTGATCTAAGTCTGTGGCAAGTTAGATATCCCTGTGCATAGACTGTGGGGTGTTTGCTTGTTGTTTAGTTCAAGTCTGCTTACCTGTGCTTGGCTGTGGTAAGGAGCCTTAACTAGTCTAGTTTGTTGTTTGATTCCCTGTGTTGAGCTGTGGGAGTTGAGTAACATCCATATCCAGTGCTAGATAGGAGTCTAGGGTCCAATTCCTAACACACCCCTATAATATCACTGCAATTCTGGCATCAGAGCTTTGGTTGTGAGGCCATTGTTATCCTAACTACAACAAAAACACAAAAAATAACCCAATGAGTGAAGAGAGGCTTGCAGGTATTGAAGGCAAGGTGGATCAGCTAGCAGGCACTGTCAATGTAGTGCTGGCTGCCTTGAACACTGTCATGGAGAACATTGCTCCTCCACTGAGGGGAAGACCACCCCCTAGAGGCAGAGGCAGAGGTCGTGGCCACATGGGCATGGGAAGAGGACATCCCCTGCAGGAGGAAGAAGGGTCAGACTCAGAAGGAAGCAACAGAACTTATGAGGAGATTCCAGAGCACACTGACAAGCATCTCAAGGTAGAAATTCCTGAATTCTCTGGTAGTTTAAACCCTGATGATCTATTAGAATGGATTAGGGATGTTGAGAAGGTATTTGAATACAAAAGTTACTCTGATATTAAGTCTTTTAAAGTTGCTGTGCTAAGATTGAAAGGGTATGCATCCCTATGGTTTGACAACTTAAAGCACCAAAGGATTAAGGAGGGTAAGGAACCTCTTAGGTCTTGGTCAAAACTGAAAAAGAAAATGCTAAACAAATTTGTCACTAAAGACTACACCCAAGATCTGTTCATTAAACTATCCAAACTGAAACAAGAAGAGAGGTCTGTGGAGGCATACCTCAGGGACTTTGAGCAATTGACTCTCCAGTGTGAGGTCAATGAGAAACCTGAGCAAAGGATTGCCAGATTTTTGGAGGGTTTAGATAGGAGCATTGCTGCTAGAGTTAGGATGCAACCTTTGTGGTCCTATGATGATGTTGTCAATCTGGCTTTAAGGGTTGAAAAAATGGGGAAAACCAAACCAACTCTACCTAAGCCTGTTACTAGACCTGCATACAAACCTTACAGTGGTATTAGGATGGGAGAGACCCCTAAAACAACCAACCAGTCAACCACAGACAAAGGAAAGGGAGTTGTGAACTCTAAACCCAACCCCACCCCAACTGAGAACAAAATCAGATGTTTCCAATGCCAGGGCTATGGTCACTTTAGGAAGGACTGTCCTTCTAAGAGAACCATGACACTTATGGAGGTAGAAGAGTGGGAGAAGGAGGGATTAGTTGAGTATGAGGTTGATGACAGCATGGTGTTAGAGGTAGTGACAGCTGAGGAGGAACCAATGCAGGACTTGGTCATGGCTCATCCTGACACAGGCCATAACTTGGTCCTATGGAGGGTCATGCACTCTCAACATACTCCATTGGAGGATGACCAGAGGTCCTTGATATTCAGAAGCAGGTGCACCATTCAAGAGAGGGTATGCAACTTGATCATTGATGGGGGGAGTTGTACCAATGTGGCTTCCATCACCCTAGTAAACAAACTAAGTCTGATTACTCAAGAGCATCCACACCCCTACAAACTGAGATGGCTTAACAAGGGGGCTGAGGTGAGGGTTGATAGGCAATGCCTGGTGCCATTCTCTATTGGGAAGGTATACCAAGATGAGGTATTGTGTGATGTAGTACCAATGGATGCCTGTCACCTACTACTAGGGAGGCCTTGGGAGTTTGATAGAAACACCACTCATCAGGGTAGGGATAACACCTATAGCTTCAGGCATGGGGGAAAGAAGGTAACTTTGACACCTCTACCACCCAACCAGAGGAATTATGGGAGTCCCAATGTGCCAGAGGAGGTCAATGGGGTGTTGTTTTTATCAGAGGCAGCTATGATCAAGGAGATGAAGCAAGAACAACCTGTGATCATCTTGCTATCTAAGGAAGTAACAGAAGGGGAAGGTTCCAAGTTGCCAGCAGAGGTTGAACCTTTGATCTTGAGATACAAGGAGGTCTTTCCAAGAGAGTTACCAGATGGACTACCACCCCTAAGAGGGATTGAGCACCACATTGATTTGGTCCCAGGTTCTGTGCTGCCAAATAGGCCAGCCTACAGGAGTGACCCAACTGCCACCAAGGAGTTGCAGAAGCAGATTGAGGAGCTTATGAGCAAAGGGTTTGTGAGGGAGTCCCTAAGCCCCTGTGCTGTACCTGCTCTACTAGTGCCTAAGAAGGATGGCACCTGGAGGATGTGCACTGACAGCAGGGCAATCAACAACATTACAGTCAAGTATAGGTTCCCCATTCCAAGGCTAGATGACATGCTTGATGAGCTAAGTGGAGCTCAGGTCTTTTCTAAGATTGATCTAAGGCAGGGTTACCATCAGGTGAGGCTCAGAGAGGGGGATGAATGGAAGACTGCATTCAAGACAAAACATGGTCTGTATGAATGGCTTGTCATGCCATTTGGACTATCCAATGCACCAAGCACCTTCATGAGACTTATGACAGAAGTGTTGAGGCCTTGTTTGGGCAGGTTTGCTGTGGTTTACTTTGATGACATCCTAGTGTATAGTAGCAGCAGAGGGGAACATCTCAGGCACCTTGAAACAATCTTTGGGATCTTAAAGGAGCAGAAGCTGTATGGGAAGCTAGAGAAGTGTACCTTCATGGTTGAGGAGGTAGCATTTCTAGGGTACATTGTGTCAGGAAGAGGAATCTCAGTTGATCAGGAGAAGGTTGCAGCCATTCAAACATGGCCTACACCTAAAACCATCACTGAGGTAAGGGGGTTCCATGGGTTGGCTTCATTCTATAGGAGGTTCATCAAGAACTTCAGTTCAGTTGTAGCACCCATCACTGAGTGCTTGAAGAAAGGGGAGTTCCAGTGGACTGAGGAGGCCCAACAATCCTTTGAGAGGATCAAGAGGTTGATGTGTGAGACTCCAATCCTTAAACTACCTGACTTTGATCAGCTGTTTGAGGTGGAATGTGATGCTAGTGGGGTTGGCATTGGGGCAGTGTTGATACAAGGGCAAAAGCCAGTTGCTTATTTCAGTGAGAAACTGAATGGTGCCAAGCTCAAGTACTCCACTTATGATAAGGAATTCTATGCCATCATCAGAGCAGTCATGCATTGGGGGCACTACTTGAAGCCAAAGCCTTTTGTTCTGCACTCAGATCATGAGGCATTGAAATATATCAGTGGCCAACACAAGCTGAATCACAGGCATGCCAAGTGGGTGGAGTTTCTACAATCCTTTACATTCTCTAGTAAGTATAAGGAGGGGAAACAGAATGTTGTGGCAGATGCACTGTCAAGGAGGCATTCTTTGTTAGCAGTCATGGAGCAAAGGGTGTTGGGGTTTGAATTTCTGAAAGAATTGTACAAGGAGGACCCTGACTTTGCTGAGGAATGGATCACACAAACTGGAGGAGGAAGGACTCAAGGGGGGAAGTACATGCTGCAGGAGGGGTTCTTGTTCCAAGGAAACAAGCTATGCATCCCAAGGGGTTCTTACAGGGATCTACTCATCAGGGAAGTACACTCAGGAGGACTAGGGGGACACTTTGGGGTTCAAAAGACACTTGAAATACTGCAGGATCAATTCTACTGGCCCAGGATGATAGGGGATGTTCAGGTTGTCCTCAGGAGGTGCTCCACATGTCAACAAGCCAAGAGCTCTTTCCAGACTGGACCTTACACTCCACTACCAGTGCCAAACAAACCTTGGGAGGATGTGAGCATGGACTTTATTGTTGCACTACCCAGAACACAAAGAGGTAAGGATTCTGTAATGGTTGTTGTTGACAGGTTTAGCAAGATGGCTCACTTTGTGGCTTGCAAGAAGACTGAGGATGCTGCAAGTGTTGCTGAGCTATACTTGAAGGAGATTGTGAGGCTACATGGGGTTCCTAAGTCAATAGTCTCAGACAGGGATGTTAAGTTCATGAGTTACTTCTGGAAAACACTATGGAGACTCTTGAAGACCAGGCTTTTGTTCAGCACTTCTCACCACCCTCAGACTGATGGCCAAACTGAGGTCACAAACAAGACTCTAGGGAGGATCTTGAGGTGTCTGGTAAGCAAGTCCTTGAAGGATTGGGACTTGAAGCTGGCTCATGCTGAGTTTGCTTTCAACAGAGCACCCTCATCTGCAACAGGTCACAGCCCATTTGAGGTTGTCTATGGGATTAACCCACTTATGCCACTGGAATTAGCTAACATACCAAGGGAGGAGGTGAACTTTGATGCAAAGAGGAGGGTTGAGCAGATGGTGAAGCTTCATGAGGCAGTCAGAAAGCAGATAGAAAGAGCAAATGAGAGGTACAAGAAACAGTCCAAGGTTCCTAGGTCCAAGAAGGAGTTTGTGCCAGGGGATTTAGTGTGGCTCCACTTGAGGAAGGAGAGGTTCCCAGCTAGGAGGAAGAACAAACTCATGCCTAGAGCTGATGGTCCATTTGAAATCATAGAAAGTGTTGGTCCTAATGCATACAAGGTTGATCTACCAGGAGACTATGGGGTTCATGGCACTTTCAATGTAGGGGATCTCAGTCCATACTATGGGGATTCTGGAGATGAGGAGGCTACAGGCTTGAGGACAAGCCCAATTCAACCAGGGGAGGATGCAGCAGGAGCTGGGGCACAGGGCAGGGCAGAATTCAACACTAGGGACAAGGGGCAGGCCAAGGGGGATCAAGGGGTGAGCATTGGTAACCAAGGGGAGGTCTACATGGGTATCCAAGGGTCAATCTGGGGGCAAGGGATGGGTAACAAAAGGGGAAGCTGCAAGCTGAGCAATGTTGGCCAGGACACGAGCCAAGACACGAGCCAAGCAAGCCAAAGACAAGCCCACCAACACCCCACCACAATATCACAAAAACAGCCTACACCAGTCACTTGGGGAAGGCATAACTACCACCACACTCTGAACCACCAGCTACCACCAAGCCCAGCTAAAACCTTACCCACCTAGGTCCAAAAAAGTCCTAGGGAACCAGTTCCAAAACACAACACAACTACCCTAAAAATCCAAATCAAAACAGCCTACCTAAAGCATAAAGCATAAAGCAGTCTTTCCATTTCTAGCTAAAAACTGAAAGACTATCTCCAAAAGTCTTTCCTTGTCTTCCCTACTATTAGAACTACTGCAGAAGAAGGTCAATGAGTATTAATGAGCTTCGTCCACAAGCTTCAAGCCAACACCAAGCAACAAAGCACAACCTGGAGCATGTCACTGTCATATGTCTGCAATTGTCTGTTTTCAGTTTTCTTTTGTATTTTCAATCTGAAATTGTAGACAGTAACTTGTCACGTTTATGTAGATTAATCCTGGCCCTTAGATGTTATTCTAGGGTTGTATTAGATCAAGCATTGAGGCCTATATAAGGACCCATGCTCTTTTGTATAAGGCAGTTGTTATTGAATGAAAAAAACTGAGCATTGTTCTCATTTCTAAAATCTTTCCAACTTATGCATTGTCTTGGTTGAAAGTCCGGCCAGATAACTTCCTGTGCTAGGCTGTGGTTGTTGATCTAAGTCTGTGGCAAGTTAAGATATCCCTGTGCATAGACTGTGGGGTGTTTTGCTTGTTGTTTAGTTCAAGTCTGCTTACCTGTGCTTGGCTGTGGTAAGGAGCCTTAACTAGTCTAGTTTGTTGTTTGATTCCCTGTGTTGAGCTGTGGGAGTTGACTAACATCCATATCCAGTGCTAGATAGGAGTCTAGGGTCCAATTCCTAACACACCCCTATAATATCACTGCAGGTGCCATCATCCAAGTACCAAGCCTGCACACTCAAATCAAAAGAGTCCCGTATCTTGCACACCAAGGGATGCAACACCAAAGCGAAAAGCAAGGGTCCTAAAGGATCACCCTGCTGGACTCCCTGACAAGACCACAAATAATGTTCCCCATAATAAACACGGGCGGGACTAGAGTAACAGAACTCCACCCAACGGGAAAGAATCGGGCAACGACGGCAAACTTCCAGAAGCATGGTGACACGATCAACAAGGTTGAAAGCATTCTGGAAATCAACCAGCAACATAGAAAGCCCCACATCCCCACCACGAGCCTTAATGAACCGATTCAAGGCATGCAAGATAGCCTCTCCTCCACCGGACACCCCAACCCCAAACTGAAGACCATCAAAATAAGAACTCAAAGAAGGACCAACCAAACAAGCACCTACCTTACAAACAAGACGTCTCCAGACGGTACCAACAACAATAGGACGAACACCACCACCAGGTTTAACAAGCGGGGTGAGCGGAGCGCTGGCAATGTACTCACCAAGAGCTAGTGGACATCTGCCCTCAAGAAAAAGATTGACCACCCTAGCAATAGAAGCGATCAGATCATCAGAGATAGCCACAGCAGCGCCACTCAAGCAGTGCATAAGGTGTTGAGCACGAAACCCATCCCTCCCACAAGAAGTGCCACGAGGGAAACTACGAATCATATCCAAAACCAAAGCCGAAGAGGCAATAAGAGAATGATGATCCACAGGCAAAGAGGCAAGGAATGAGATGGGGCGACCGGGTGCTTCTCTCGCAAAGCCTCAAGAGTGGCATCAGAGTAAGGGGCGACGCCAGAGGAAGAAAGCACCCTAGCAGCTGCAGAATAGTGGCCATCACAAATCTTCCGCCGACATTGGCGGAGGTTAAGCACACTCAAATCCAGGTCCTCCTCTACAAGAAACGAAGGAGGAACCTCAGCCAAACACTCCTGCAAAAGCTGCAAACCCCCTCCAGGCACCCCCAAAGCAAGAATAGCCCTGGTAATACTCTCCTCCTGACGATGTCGCCTAACAGCAGTCTTACACTCAAGATTACTCCTAGGAACGAAGGTCTTAAGCAGACAGAGAGGCAACACAAGCATACGAACCCAGCAGGAGAGGTCACCAGGAGATCCAACCACATCATCCAAAACCCCCTTCAAAACCCGAGCAAACCCAAGACGACATTTAGGAGGAATAGATTTGACGGTGCGAAGACCCAAAGATAATAAACGATCAAGCGAAGATATAGACCACTGAGCAAACCCAACCCCATCATCAGTGAAAAGAACCGAGGGAGCAGAAGGTCTTGGAATACCATGAATAATAAAGTTAACGATGCCATCACCACAATCCGGAGGCGCAACAATATCACCCCGACTATGCCGACACCTAGAGCGAAAAGTATGAGTTTTAAAACACTCCCCACACAACCAAAGCCCCATTCGCTTCAAAGTAATCTCGGTATTAGAGAAAACGGTCAGACTATCAGTAAGAGTTTGACGGGTCAGACCCATAGGATCACCAAGACAATGTCGGTCCTGAAAATGCTTTTGCCAGGCGGCCTTAGTAAGGCCCTTAACCACAACCATCCGGACACTCATGAAGACTCGAAAAAGGACAACGAAATCGGACAAAAACAGGCATGAAAAACAAAGAATCCAAAACAGCAAAAGAAGAATAACAAAATTTACGTGCATGAAAGTCAGCCCTAATAAAAAAAATCAAATCCACAAAAGCAAAAATGATGACATCACACCGTCATCAGCCGCCAAGGAAGAGAATTTCATAATACGGACCATCAAAAGACGGCAGCACGGAAACAACACGGTAGCAGCAAATGACGGCAGCCACCACCACGACCCTACTACTACCACGACAAGCAATTGACGGTTGCCTGAAGGTAGTTGGCCGCAAAGAAAAACGATGCACTGGCGACGATGACGGCGCGGCGGCACATTCGACCACAATTCCGCCGTTCGTGCGGAGGCCACCCACACAGGCCACCCCAGGCGGCACTGGAAGACGGCACTCTACGGTGGAGGCCCTAAGGCGGAGCAAACCCAAACGACGCGCAACAGAGAAATTCTCCTTCCTCAACGCACACCACACGCTGCCACACTCCACACACGACCGACGACCCAGTAAACCGGGGTAGGCGACGGAGCAAAGCGGCAAGGCGGCAAGAGCAGCACTCCTCTCCGTCAATCGCACTCCCTCTCCTCTCTCTAACGCTCTCTTTTTTCAAAATTATTATTATTATTATTATTATTATTATTATTATTATTATTATTATTAATATTATTATTATTATTATTATTTATTTTATTTTTATTATAAGATGCGCGCAACTTTCATTAAAATAAAATGAAAAGTTTACATGAAGTTGGTGGGGAGCCGAGAGACAATCTGGGCCCCCACCCCCTTAGCTATAACAAAACTAAGTCTAGCAAAAATATAAGCGACCACCCGAGCCCCAGCATCCTGAGATACCGAGAATTTCTAGATCCGCTTGAGCAAGTCAACAGCATCGGAGCCCAGCTCCCTAAGCGAAGAGAAAGAGAAGGGTAGGAAACCATAGCCAGCAGCCGCGCATAAATCCCCATACTTAGCACATTTGCGCTGAGTATCATTGGCGACAACCCGTCCCGGCACAAAATCGGACGTCCCTGTCTGAGTCAAGGGGAAAGACCCTGTCAAATTAACATACACATCACGCCCTCTGTCCAAGGAATAAAGAAGCAAATCCGCAGGACAAAGAGATCTGTCGTACCCGTCAACCAAACCGATATCAACCTCCTTACCCGCAGAAATACCAGACCTATATCAGATGTCAAATAAGGTGTCACGAACGAGGTTATGTCGATGCTTAACCCCACAGTACCAGTTGAAGAAACATCGTGGTCCCCATACAAATCGTCTGCAAAAACCCGAGAGCAAGCAGGACATGGCCTATATACTGTGAATAACGGAACACCCAGTCGATACCCCAGCACACTACGGTAAGTTCTCCTGTTCATAGTCTGACCCAACCCAGAGATAGGAACCGCACGCGACCAATCAGAGGAGTGGGCACCCTGCTGAGACTTCCACAACTCAAGCTGACGCAATGTCAAAGAGAAAACAGACTCTGAAGAAGCAGCAACCGTCGCGGAATATATATCTCCCAATTTCTTCATAAGTTTAGGGGCAGCGATTTTACTAGGATCACGTAAAAAATCAGAACCTGTAGTCTCCGAAAACACCCGCAAGGCATCGTTGAAAGTAGGACCAGCATCTACAATACCAGAAGGCCGTAGGAGCAT
>JAIUZE010005810.1:0-16016 GCA_022085475.1 Heliosperma pusillum
ATATAAATGTCTTTATATTTGCATGCATGTTACATAGATCATTAAATACTAAATTAACAAGTAATTTAGCAACTAATTAGAAGAGTCTAATTAAGGTCTATGGACTTTCAGTATGTACTTACTTGTAAGGCAAGTGGGGGCTTGTGGAAAAATTTAGATGCATCCAAGATTAAGCACGTAAACGACATAAAAGATGCATCAATCAAAAGAACAACCACTTTCCTCGTCTAAGCGGTTGGGTTTCGTTTCAAAAACCAAAGGTCTAGTTCGGGAGATACCGTCTCAGAGTCTCAACGAGGTGTCTACCCCCTAATCATGGCTCAATCAACCCGAGTATGACCCCCAAATGCCAATGAAACGAATTCAAAGGCGGGCAAAAGGGAGGCAAAGTCAACCGTATAAAGCCAACACAACACGACTCGAGATTCAACCAAATGCGACCCATGACTAAGAGAACTTAGACTACGGACTTCCTCACGGTTTTCACTCGTCACTCATTTAAAGAACGGGTGATTTTTGTGACAAAAATAACCAAAACCAGTACTCAACTACTCGACTTGTGAGACATGCCCGCAATCTAATGTGTAGTCCTCTCCTATATGGTCACATATGAGATGTAAAGATAGTAATGCACATAAGGTGAAACAAGGGTTGCAGCGGGGATAGGTAGTGGGTCGAAACAGGGTTGGTGCAAGCACCGTTATGGAAATGTGGAGTTACAAATCAAGAAACTGTCCAAAATTCCATTTCTCCCAATTTATTACAACAAATGAAAATAACAAACTTGAAAGTCCGATTCACTTGGAAAAACATCAAATCCCCATTTGTTTTGCAACGTCGTTATCTACTCGCTTAATGATGGATAAGGAGTGTTGCTTGACTTTTTCTCTTGCAAAACATGAAATAAATAAATATGAAGTGATTTTTTGTTGTTTTGCATTTTTCTTTCTTTTGTATTTTGTTTTTGCTTTTTTAAAGCCTCTTTATTCAAAATCAAAGCCAAATATAAACCAATTATTTCAACTCAAATGAACTTAGCTTGAGTATACCAAATGGTTGGAAAGAGTATACCAAGCGGTCTTCTATTCTCCTATTGTTTCAAATGCTCCCTGTGTGTCTACATCACTTGTTAGACAAAAACAAATATATACAATGCAATATTTTTGGGTTTTTTTTGAAGATTTTTCAATTTTTTTTGAAATTTTCTTTGAAATTTTCATCACGCATATACAAAAATTTACAAATATGTACAAAAATGGATATTTCCCTCCCCACACTTAAACCAGACATTGTCACCAATGTCCAAGTGCTAGGAGGAGAATGAGAAAATCAAATGAACGTGTTTTTGTTCTTTTTGAGGATTTTTTGAAAAAATAAATAACATGTTTTTGGTTTTTCCTTTTTTCAAAAGTAAGAAAGCCATGTGAACTACTCTACATGGATGCAAATTCTATATGTGACGATATATTACATAATTAAATTCTAATGCAACCTAAATGAATGCAACTAGATGTCCTAATCGAAAATAAATTATAAGTAACTAAATGCATGCGGAAATGTGAAATGCATGAAAGGATTTGGATTTAGGGATCATACTTGTCATTTTGGATTTTGAAATGGGAGCATCACCAACCTTCTTCACTCGGAGTCTCCACCGGACTCGGTGTTCCCTCCCTCTTCGTCACCCGTGCTCAAGGGCATGAAGGGTCCTCCAAGGAAGGCACCACTCATAGTCGGGTCTTCACCTACCACCGCTCCATCTGTCGTGATGAACACCTCCCCCGAGGTGTGTGGCGGGGCCCCGTACCAATAGGCAGCATTGCCCTCGTCATGTGTGGGTGGGGGCGGAAAGATAGTATCACTCCAATAATCTTGGGTGACACGAATGTCACCGTAGACTACGAAGCCGTCGGGGGCCGCATAACCTCCATCGGGAGGAAGGTAGAATGAAGTGAGGGTGAAGGCCGGATGGGTGGTTGTATCCCCGTCTCATAAAATCATCGTAAACGGGGAATTGAGCCACCGATTGGTCGTAGTAGACCCAATCGATCTTCCGGTGAAGCTATTGCCGATCCTCGACGGCCGTTTGGAGGCCCAAGTTCACATTCGCCATGAACTCAACAAGTGAGTCGGGAAGTGGGAATTGTTGCGGAGGTTGGATAGTAGATCCTTGGCCTTGTTGAAAGGCCCCAAAATGAGTACCGGTTTGGAAGAAGGGTGGTGGTTGGTTGTATTGTAAGGAGTAGGTAGTGGGCCGTTGTCGATCATGGCCAAAAACTCGGGGGCCCTCGGTTGTGTCGGGCTCTTGTTCCAGTTCCGCCTCAATTTCGAGAAGGAAGTGAGGAGAATCCCTCACGATTTCATCTTTAGAGCATTGGGAAGCGGGACCGAATTTATCTCTACCCCGCCTACCTTGACTTGCCAATAGTTTTTATCATCAAAGGGGTTTTTCTTGATCCACTTTAAGGAGTATTGGATGTACACGGAGGTCAAGTAAGTATCCCCCAGGAGAAAGTTAACGCCGGACAAAGTCCGAATGAGGCATTTGGCAAGGTAGGTTATGATGCCACCCACTACTATCGCCGAGGTGCCAGCCGGTGAGTTGCTAAGACGGGCCAAATGCACGGCGATATGGTGAGCAATGCAAGCTTTGAAAGCATGGGGTCGGGTGAAGAGGTAGGACCCTAGAATTTCAAAGTCCAAGGTTTGGAAATTATGCGGCTCATCCCGCCCAAAAATAGTAAAACCCATAAACCGATGCCAAATGCGGGTGGCGGCATTGTGAACCGCATTGGTCGGTCTCTTCACCCCCCCTCGCCTCATCTATTCCCGATATGGCCTTCCAAACTCTCCCCAAATCATAGTCCTCAGGTGGTTTATGGGAGGGGGCCGGGTCAAGCTCAGACCCATGTATGTATATATATATATACTTCCTCCCTTCAACTCTACTCTACCACTTTCATTTTTGTACACTATTTACAAGTGATCATATAATTGCAATTTTCTCTCAATATATAAGTAAAAAATATATTCATGTGTGATCTTGTTTGATTCGTCTTTACGAGTAAATTATTAATTTCTAACTTTTATATTTTTTGCAAACACGTAGCTAACGATATTTACCGTGTAAAACATGTCTCGGCAATGTGAAAAAGGTTTTTCGTAGAGTGAAGTTGAAGGGAGGAAGTATAAGATATAGAACCCTAACTCTCATTCTTCACTCTCTCTCACACCTCACTCCATCTCCATTACGCCTACTCTCATGTCACCGATCATTTCCTGCCTTCATTCGTCGAGCCATTCTGATCTCCGGCAGGCCGACATCACAATTCGCCACCCTTTTTTCTTTTCTATAGTGACCACCAAACATCAATAATCGCACCATAAAAAAATAGATTGCTACCTTCATTTCTCCATTACGCCAAAAACTTGATGTGAGTTTTACTTAACCTTGCAAGCGAACGAGTTATCGTTGGGTATTGCAAGGGTCGTATCCCAAGGGATGGTAATTATGGTTCTAAGGCGGTTTAATCGAATTCTAGTTTAGTTCTAGCTAATAGCAAGTTGAAGAGGATTAATGATAAACTAAACTAACAAGAAGGCAAGGATGCGATGTAAAACAATAATTAAAAGGAGCTAGGGTGGATGGGTTCATTAATGCAAGTATAGGTCAATTATGGTGAGGGTTAGGACTAATCTAAAGGCGAGTCTAAACATGTCTCCACCTCTCGGTGTAAGACGGATTAAAGGGCAAGCCTCCACCTCTCGCTGTGAGACGAGCCCTAGTCTAAGGTTCGATTGGGTTCTCGCCCGAGCCTCCCCCTAAACATCCAACACACACACAACAACAATACAAGTCTAAGCTCTCGCTCAAACTAGCAACAAAACATTAGAAAGACTCAAATTACTCATTCAAGCATTTCAGCAAACACCTTGTGTGCACAAAACAAGTAGACTACCAAAAGACTTAATCTTTATGCCCAATTACCATAATCGACCCATAAACTTACATTAAATCCCCCATCTTACCCTAGTCTAACACTACTCACTCATACTCATGAAGAAAAGCATTAAAGATGGATACTTTGATATGAAATAAACAAGAGAAGACATATTCAACATGAAAACTAAGTAAATAAACAAGAACAAGTAATTAGAAGACAATTAATGAAATAAAGATGAGAAATTGTAACAAACTTGTAAGAAAGATTGAAACTTGGATTAATAATCAAATAAGAGTCTCCTCTTGTCTTCAAATTACAACCCAATTGTTCAAAAATAGCTAAAGGAAAGACTATGTCTAAAGATAACTAAGTAAAAGACTAGAGTAATTAGTGCTAATTATCAAAGGATTAGAATAATGATTAGGAATATTGAAAGCTAAATCTAGGGTTTTTGTATTTAGGGTTGTGTGTCCAAAATGAATTAGGAGAGTGGTATATATAGGTTGGTGGAATTAAGGGTTCAAAATGAGAAGGGAAGGTGGAAATGCGGAGTGGAGGTCCCAGCCGGTCGGCCGGCCGCCGGTGGCTTGGACCGGCTGAGCCCCTCTAACTTAAAAATCGAGTCTTCTTCATATGAGATAGGTCTCAGCCGGTCATGTCGGCTGCCGATGGCTTGGACCGGCTGAGACCATCTGCTATCTTCCAATTTTCGAGCTTTGTTTGACGTATTTGGGGTGCTCAGCCGGCTGGCCGGCTGCCGGTGGCCTGGACCGGGTGAGCCCCTATGCTCCTCCTCCTTCATTTCCGTCTTCATTGGAGGATGTGGGGTGCTCAGTCGGCTGGCCGGTTGCTGGTGGCCTGGACCGGCTGAGACTCATGTTTCCTCTTCCTCCTCTCCTTTTCTTCCTTTCTTCATTGTGTTTAGTTTTGTGACGGTTTCTCGGTTCTCATCCCGTCTCGTCCTTGTCTTGACATATTTCCTATGAATTGAGACGGAATAAAATAGTATGAGAGTACACGAGATGAGGGCCAAAATACGATAAAACCGACGCTGAACAAAAGTAAATGCGATGAAACATAGGAAAATAAAGAGGGGAAACGGTCTAAAATAATCATATATCACCACTGCCGCCATTAGTCTTCATCGCCACACTCTCCGATGAACGACGAGTGAACATCGATTGGTTGCACTGGAGAACATGGATCAGAAGTTGTGTATTATGTCAGACTTTGAGGGTCTAGTTTTGTACCTCTTCCAATACCATCTAAGTTAGTTTTGTTTGCAATTTAGTAATTTGTGTTTGTTACAACATAGATCTGTAATAGCAAGATTTACTTTTAGTTTTTTATTCTTTTATTCATCTTATATTCATAACACTATATCAGCAAGAAGTTATGGGCTTGAAGCATTTATTGTATAAGGTTTAAAACAGTGAATGTGTTATTTTTTTCATTATTTATTTAGTTCTCCCGGTTTTCGGTTAACCTGTATAACCGAACAGTTCATATCGGTTCACCGAACCGGTAAAAACCGTTAAAAACGGTTCGGTTACGGTTAGGGTTTTTGGCGAACTGGCTGACCGGTTAACCGGTCAATTTTCCCGGTTCGGTTAACCGAACCGGTTTTGAACACTCCTAGGAGTATGTATTTAAAAGATTATAGGGTGCTTGGATTACTTAAAAAAAAATAGACGGTAGAAAGTAGCAGTTGAAATTAAATGAAAAAGTTGGCTTAATGAAGCATGAAAAATGTATGTGCTTTTATATATAGTTATATAGATGATATGAATTGGTTTTAAAAAATTTGTTTAAAAATTTTAAATTTAATAAAGAGTATGGAGTAAATTTATAAAAATATAAAATATTATTTTTTGTAGTCTAATTTGGTGAAAAAATTAACATTAAATATTCTACATTTATATACATTTTGATTATTGATTTGGGAGGAAAAACAAATGCAATTTTTTTAGAAAATGGATAGTGGGGTGATGTCACATGACATCATTAGATGGTTAAATGATGAAATGAGAATGATGTTGCTTCACCAAAATGCAAGAAATGTTCTTGCTTTAATTAAAGGAAGATTTGTTAAAATATGAGAGTAAAACCAAAATAAAATTCATACTCCCTCCTAGTCACTCATTTCTTCCCCTTTTCCTTTTACACAAAAATTAAGGAAATGAATTTGGACCACACAAAACACATTACCCCACATACAAATGAATTTAAACCACACAAAACACATAACCCCACATCCAAAAAGGGAAAGAGGGAAGAAAACCCGACTTACCCAATAAGGAAAGAGGGAAGAAATGACCGACTAGGGGGGAGTATTTTCTATTAATTAATTATTTCATTAATATTTTTAATTTATTTTAAGTAGTTGTAAAAGTTTTATACTCTAATATCGCTCGAAAGTCATTCACAAAAGACGAAAACTTTGTAATCGCTCAAAAAAAGTTTCCTTTATTAGGTATCGTTTGGTTGCCCTAGGAGAATTAAATACCCATGAATTTAAAAAAACACATGAACTGGCCAATACACGTGAATTGATCAAAAAGCGTTTGGTTGGCATACGGGAATTGAATGGATGTGGGAGTTTCTAACTACCTAGGGGGTACTACGTAATCAAACTCCTCCATTAGGGAAGAGTTGACAATTCCCGGCAAAAAGGAAACCCATTGATTTGGGGGTAACCGGACATCTCTCATTTTTCCCAATCATGCGATTTTCCAATTCATCCATTTTTAAGTTGTCAACCAAACAAGCTCTTAATATAAATAGATAGATATTGATTGATGATTAGTCGCGTTAATAAACTATCACCCTTGGCATAGGTTGGAGTTTGGCTTAAAAGAGGAAGGCTTTGAATTGTGGGTTCGATTCCTCCAAGCTATGATTTTTTTTTATAGCTGCATGTGGTTCAGCGGCCGAGTGACTTCTTTCCGAAGTAACTTTTACGAAAGTTCAATCCTACGAGAACCCATTTTAGGTAATAGGTTTCAGCCATATTTTGTTTAAATCTTTTATTTTGAGCATTATTTAAAAAAAAAACTCAAAATTATTTAGGATCCATATTATTTAGGATATATGAGGGTCTACATATCAAACATTGTATTACACTACCACTTATACAAATAATTTGTGTTGGTGAATAGTGGACGATCGACTAAGACAAAGCCATAATACCTCTAATATTTGTGTTGGCGGATAGAGGGGGCGATCGACTAATTACATTTTGTAATATAATATTAAAAGACAAAAAAAAGGATGATGCAATCAAATGAGATGATGCAAGTCATGCAACTCATCTATGAAGTCTTCCACAACTTCCTCCTGGATTACCAGAAGCTTCTTGTGGTTCAAGAGGAGGATTAGGAAAATCAATTACGCATACTAATCCTTCACAACACCCCGGTCCATTTCCTCCGCAAGAGTTTCCTCCAGTTGCACATGAGATTGCTCTAGAACCAACCACTCCCTCCATTGTTAGACCTGAAAACCACCAACAAATCCATCTAGTCCCTTAGTCCCTTCTATTAAGTAATGTACATTTATTCAAAATTATGCAAGAATGTGAAGAATCTCCCAAATATTAGAAGAATAGGAAAAAAAAAAAACTCAAAAATTTTCCCACTTCAACCACTTTTCCTATTTTGATATAATCTCTTATTTTTTCTTTTTTTATTATAAAATAATCCTCTTTTTAAGATTTGCCACTGGTTTTTGGCATGGGAGGTGAAACTTCGTTCTCTATAAGTTAAGTCGTAGTTAAAACATACTCTCTCTGTCCTGGTCAATTATCGTCATTTGCTTTTTGAATACTATTCATAAAGGGATAGACCTCTTAAAATAATTTTCAAGGCATAACACAAAATATAGTAATGTGATATCTTGTTTGATTCTTCTTAATGATCACGTTAAGAATATCAAAAATTTATAATTTTCACACTTATGCAGTAAAAGATGTTTTCGAAATGAATTGTGCATTGACAAACATGTAAAAGGCAAAGGACAACAATTGACCGGGACAGAGGGAATATGCTATTAAAAAAATTATGAAACAATATCATTAATTTTGTGTAAAAAATATTTTCATGGTTAATACTTAAATTTCGTTACTATTTTTGTTGTTTTAACTTTTTTTTCTTCTCAAAAATAGAAATAAATGATGAGAAAGTTAAAAAATAATGAATTGTCAGTTTTACAAATAACCACAACGTATTTACGTTTTTTACAAATAAACACCCAACCTTTACCATATATTCCCCAATGACCAACATATTTTAACCCGAGCATCGCATTTCTTATTTTCCGACTAATACTTAAGCGACGATTCACGCGAAATTCCAAATAACTACCCTCGTTTAACTACCCCAACCCCCTCATTACCCAAATAATTAGTTTGATCCCCAACTTTTGCAATTCATTCAAACACACTAACCCTAAATTACTCGATTGATTATTGAAAATTCCCACTCTAAATCTCTTCCCTTTAGCGTCGTACCGTTCACATCCTCATCATACCACTTATTGAATTTTCAAACGTCAATAGAAACCGAGCTGGTTATGGGATATTATGCTGTGAATAGAGGAAGCGATATAATTTTCCTGAAGTCTTAACGGATTACTCCGTATATTGTTTCATGGCAGACCAATCTATACACTTAACTCATTATCTCCACAACACTTTTGACGTACGTGTTCCATCATTTTCCTATATAAATTTAGGCTCTTTATATAAAGAACAAGTTTCACCCCGTGAAATAAGTGTACAAAAATTAATTCAAACATTCTAAATAACATTATGAATTAAAAATTATATAAAAAAACATTATGTTTATAATTACATACTACAATAGAAATAATGTAAGTAATGATATGATTAAAGCGATAATAACAAACTTGGTTTATTTTTTAGACTAATTATATATTTCAATTGTAAAACGGTTAGCATACACCAATTTTGACATGCTTTATGTGCATGTTCCGACGTGAGTCACCCGACTTATTTTCGACATGACCAATATTATAAACTAAACCGTTTAACAATTTTACATAACAATAACCCATGTAATCCTGAAAAATTTGTTAAATTAGACTACATTTTAATATAATAAATATTTAATAAATTGATATTTTTTCACCAATTAGTATTCACTTCATTATACTGTAATTTATTTTGTTGATTTTTTTATTTATAATTTTGTAAACTTGGGTGATTATAAATATATTATGCTCCCTCCTATTCTATGTAATCTTCCCTTTTTATTTGAGCTCTAGGATTAAGGAAATGAATTTGGACCACACAAAACACTCTACCCCACATGCAATTAAATATAAACCACACAAAACACACAACCCCACCTCCAGAAATGGAAATAGGGAAGATTACGTGAATGAACCAAATAGGAAATAGGGAAGAATATATTGAATATGAGGGAGTATAATTTAATTTATACATATATCTATATTATTATTAACTATTTTTCAATAAAACTGACATGAGTAATCAACACCAATATACGAATTACGATTACATAATCCTTCAATAGAAGAAGGGTATTTTTGGTTGCAAGAGTATTTTCTTACTAATTTATGTAAAAGTGGCAAAAAAAATTGAAATGAATTTTTAATTTATATTTGGTACAAAATCATTGATTCTAAAACAATTGTGTACTAAATTTCACCGGAGTTATTCGTAGATGGAAATCAAAAATTTAAGCCATAAAGCATTTTATAAAAAATTATCCATATTTTAGAAGGTGTATTTTAATTAAATGAAGTTAGAAAGTTAGTGGGTCTTTGTGTACTTGATGAGGTGGCTTCACCAAATGGCTCTAACTGTTTGTGTTTTAATAGAAGAAAGATTGGTGGTTCTCATCATTGTTATCCACTAAGGTTATGATCCTAAGAAAATTATTTCTTTTGGGTAATATAAGGTGAAAGTTGGTTGTTATTTGTAAAAACGCAGATAGGTGATGGTAATTTGTTAAATTTTACAAATACGTTAGTAGTTATTTGTAATTTTTCCGTTTTCTTTTGTTAGAGGTTGTTTTCATTTGTTTTGACGAACAATGCCAAAGTGAACGCTAAAGTCAAGTTCTTTTGCTTTGATTATTTCTAAATTGGCCATGAGTTGGTTTACAATACTTTCACCAGTTTTGTTTTCTTTACAAAAGTTACATCCATTATTTTAACTTTTATTTTTATATATCCATTTAGTATTGATTAAAATATTTCATACAAAAGATGAAGAGTTAAACAAATAAATAAGACGGAGTTAGTAATTTTATATTTTATTTATTAAAGCTCAAAGTACACTAAAAAAATTGTAGTATCAACAACCGGGTACTTACGTAAAAGTATGTAATAAGTACAATTATAAGGGGATATATGCGAAAAAATTACCTGAAATAATTAGAAAAAGTGCCATTAAAATGGTGAGATTGAAGAATGAGCGTAAAGTCTTGGCCATTTTTAGGAGAGATACAAGTCACTGATCATTTATGAACTCATAACTATGTGTATATATCATATATGAACTCAAAGATATATATATATACACACATATATTTCAACTACTTTTCTGTCTAAAGAGAGAAAGGTCGATTTTGATGATAAATTATAATCTCAGGTAATAAATTATACAGAGTCAGTCAGGTGATTCAATAAGCATGTGCGACCGTCATTGACTTAGCACATTGCCGTATTCAGACAACAACTCTGGCGGGCTTAAAACAACACGGCCTATCCATCTCAAACATTAAGACGGGTCAAATATCACTATATGTGGCTAATAGAAGTAAAAATATTGGCATTTCAATTCCTAGCTAACTTGCACCAATAAGATTCTACAACCAGATGTAAAACGAAATGAATTCAGGTGAAATTCGAGCTATTGCTGCGGATCCGGGCGAAGAAAGAGGCGTTGTTGATGCAAGTGGACAGGAATCTCGACTTTGAATTCTCAACTTGTTCGCATATGGCTATTCAATTCCTTGCCCCAAATGCCCATGTTTGGTCAATTTATGTCGGTTTTTCACGGGTTCTTTAAAAAAAATCTTTTTTGGGGCCGTTTCTGAAGGGAAAAGGCATATATAAGTATAGTACATTCAATACCAATCTAATCGAGTTTATATGCAATATTTTCGAGCTTTTAAAATTTTTAGTTACATTTTAATTTTTAGGTGTCAAAATTAAAATCTAAATGAGCTTATATGTATTGTTTTTGAATTATATTATAATACTTTGAGTAATCGTCTTAAATGAGAATTTGTGACATTCAGATGCTTCACGACCATTTACAATCAATTCAATTATGTCACATCAAAATTGTCGACTCAGAATGGGTAAAGATTCATTTAATAATTTGTTCTTCTATATTTGTCAAGAACAGGGGCGTTTCTAAGATTAAAGTGGGGAGGTCAAATACTAAGACAAATATTGATTATTCTATAATTGTTAGGGTAACTTAATAAAACTTTGGTTATAATATGTACTTTTTTTTTTGTTGCAAAAATTCAAACTTTCCATTAAAAGAAAAAGACTCCATACAAAGAAAGACCACTAAAGGAGACACCTAAAACAACTAAGTTACTAGAGACACAACTACCTCTTCAGAGTTCAGATAGTATACCATTCATCCAGACATACAATGGAAGACTAATGACATATTTAATCTGAATAAGAATTATAGTACCCTTAAAAATCCGAGCATTTCGTTCTTGCCAAATATAGTAGACTAGCCCATTAATAGCACAATGAGCCCAAACATTCCTCCAACTTTTACCTTTATTCCAACCAATTTTATTAAGCTCGTGCTTTAAGCTAAGCACCCTCCTATGAACACCCTGTCAACTCAACACTCGTTGAGCTAAATCAGTAGAGAAGGGACACTTGAAAAATAGATGATGTATGTTCTCTTGTTGACACTCACATAGAACACATCTATTAACAAGTACAATACCTCTCCTATACGGGTTATCAATAGTTGGGAGATAGTTTTGAACAGCTAATACAATCACAAAACGATGCCTAGGCAGAATGGTAGCATCACATGTAGCTTTAGCCCAAGTTAGAATAACCGGGATACCCCCTCTAAAAACACTGTAAATCTTGCTAGTATCAAGCGTGTTGTGATGTGTGTTGCCCTGTAGGATCTGCTCAACAGCTTCCCTGCTCCCCATCAGTTGGATAAATTCATCTCGAATGCTAAGAATCGTCTTCCAGCCAACATAGTCAGACCCTTTGGCAAGCAGATCCCAACAGTCAGTATGCTGCAATAAATAAGCTATACACCATTTGATCAAAATAGAGCTACTGTGCAACTGAGTCAGCTTTCATAACCATTTAATTATCAAAGATTTATTCCAACTATAAATTTCCCTAATATAAAACCCACCCTCAAGCTTCTTCCTATACATCAGTGACCAACTCATAAAAAAATGCTTCCTTCCCCATTCCCTATAGCCCCATAGAAATTATCTGCAAAGCTGTTCAATTTTATCAATAATCTCCTTCGGCAAGAATAGGCAGGAGCAACAAAAACTCTCTACACCAAATATAACAGAGTTTAGCAGTTGGATTTTGCCAGAGTAGGACAAAGTTTGTGATGTTCAGTCTGAGCTTAAATTTTCCCCAACAGACTATGATACATATCTGCACTGAGTCTAGAAATATTCAAGGGAGTACCCAAATATTTGAAGGGAAAGCCACGCTCAACATAAGAAGTATGGTGAAGATCATTCTCTTAACAATAGTAGAAACACCTCCAAGATAAATTTTAGTCTTATTATTATTAGGCAGTAAACCAGACCAGGTACCAAAAATTCTGAGTGCATCTGTGACAGCCAAAACAGAAGGGAGATCACCCCTCACAAAAACTAATAGGTCATTATCAAAGATGAGATGAGTAAGTCTAATTTTAACACATTTCGGATGATAACTAAATCCAGGGTACAGAGATATATATCTCAGCTTTCTAGACATGCATTCCATACATAGAACAAAAAGCAATGGGGAGAGAGGTCTCCTTGCCTTAGCCCTCTCTTCCCCTTAAAATATCCAACAGACTAGCCATTAATATTCAAGGATAATCTGGGGCGAAGTAATACAAGTCATGACCCAGCTAATGAACTGAGCAGGGAATCCAAGACCATGAAGGATTTGGGCTAAGAAAGACCAGCTAATGGAGTCAAAGGCTTTTTTAAAGTCTACCTTTATCATACATCTAGAAGTCATATACCTTCTTGTATACCCCTTAACCAACTCCTGAGTAAGCATGGTGTTGTCAAAAATATTCCTCCCATGCACAAAGCAGCTTGCTCTTCTCCCACAATAGCAGGCATGACAGTTTTAAGTCTATTGGTCAGAATCTTGCTAATAATTTTATAACCAACATTACAGCAAGATATATGCATGTATTCCAACACAGATATAGGACTAGCAGATTTAGGAATTAAAGAAATAAGGGTAGAATTCACCTCACGAAGTAATTTGCCAGACTTGAAAAAATTCCAGGATAGCAGAAGTGAACTCTGATTTGATGACAGTCCAAGACTTTTTGAAGAAGCCAGCTGGATACCCATCTGGCACTGGGCTTTTAGCATCTCCAATAGAGAACAGAGCATTTCTGACCTCCTCAGGACTGACATGTTTCAGAAGAGCAGTAGCCAAGTCAGTAGAAAGTGTAGGTCCATCCTTGATGACATTCATATCAGCAGACACAACAGAAGCGTCCTTACCAAGAAGATCCTTATAGAAATCAAGAAATGCATTTTCAATTTCTATAGGAGTGGTACAGACCTTACCATCCTTGTCTTTTATAGCCCCAATATTATTTAAATTTCTTCTCTGAGCAATCTTACCAAAAACATATTTGGTATTCCCATCATTCAATTAAATATCATGAGCCTTGGATCGCTGATAACTAATGTTGAGTTCAATTTGCTTAAGTTTACAGTACTCATCCCTAAGTAATTTTTCCTCATGCTGAAGTTGAGCATTCAGAGGATCAGACTGAATGGCCTTTTGACAGGAAAACAGGTTATCCTTTGCCAGTAAAATACGTTTTTCAGTTCTAGTAAATACCTTTGTGTGAAGACTTCTGTGGTATTTTTTTTGCCAGCTTCAGATGAGAATTAATTCTAAACATGTGACAGCCATCAATTTTAGTGTTCCAAGTGGTATGAATAGAGGAAACAAAGCTAGGATGATCCCCTCAACAGTTTAAAAACCGGAATGCCTTAGGGGTAGATGTCCTTCCAGAGACAAGCTTAACAACAAGAGGGGAGTGATAAGATATACCAGATTCCAAAGCAGTAGCTAAAGAATTAGGAAAGACAACCGTCCATGATGCATTAACTTAAAATCTATCCAGTTTTATCCACTTTAGAGCTCCATTTTCTTGCTTGTTGGTCCAGGTAAATTCGCAACCAACAGTATTCAAATCATCAAGGCCAACAGACAAGAGGCAATTATTAAAATCCGCCATGATAGAGAAAGAAGGACGATTATAGCTAATTTTCTCTTCAATTTTCCTGACACAATTAAAGTCACCAAGAATCATCCAGGGTTTCATGGTAACAAAAACTGTTTGAGTGAGAAAATCCCATAAGGTGTGTCGAATAAAACCATCATTAGCACCCTAAACTATAGTAAGATAAAAAGCAGGACAATAGGAACAACATGCTTCAAAACGCATCCATTGGGAGCCAACAGAAAGAAGCCTAACATCAAGACTAGGATCCTTCCAAAGCACCCAGATGCGACCATTATAATGGTAATGATAATTATTCAAAATATTAAAATTCCTAAAGATAGACCTCCTCAAATAGTCAGCCTTATTTTCTTTTATTCTTGTTTCTGTAACACCTAAAATATCCAATTTTGATTTCCAGACTAAATCAATTATTTTACACTGCTTAAGAGTATGACTCATGCCCTTAATATTCCAAGTACTAACAATCATGGAGAAGAAAGATGTAGGGCCCCATAAGTGGCCCCCATGTCAAGTTCCAATAAAACTTGAAATCCTTGAGCTGGTTCAATAGGGTTGGCCAGTTGTGATGGCTTCACTTTAACTATTTTCTTAGCTGGAATTTCCAGAAAATTAATAGTCACCACATCATCACTATTGGAAGTGGATACAGAAACAAGTTTCTCCAAATGAATTCTCAAATCATTCTTAGTAGTGCTAGTCAGCTCAGATTCAGTAAGTACTGGTTTATGGCTTATCAACCCACCAAGTCCTACATTCCCTGAGCCTCCATGCCTAACCTTTTAGGAACAGTCAGGATGTACATGAGCTGGGTGCTGGTTATGAATAGGCATGTGGTTCTCAGAACTTCCATGTTCACTTCCACTATACTCACTTCCCCATGCCGCTCTCTAGTTAGTCACCACAGTCTAGGTAGCTTGGACTGGAGTAGGGTGTTGGTTATTAGACCCACCATACTCAGCCATCCCTTTAGATCTGTGGGCAAGCCTAGATTTATCCCCCTTAAGACTAGACCTAGAGGCAAGTGCCTGTTGTTCTTTTACAGGATTAGCCTGGGTTTTCGCAGCTTTTTTCAGGAGTCTGCAATATTTCTCTTCATGTCCCAACTTCTTACAATTTGCACAGTAATATGGTATCCATTCAAACTCAATTATTTTATTAGTGATTGTCTTTCATTAACTCGTAGGAGAATCTCTCCACTAATTGCATGGTTATAGCCAATAACTACATGTTTATGACCCATGTTTATAGTGGTGGTTATGCCATTAACTTAGTGATTATGGTGCTAATTAATCACTTTAATCTTTTGGCTTTCCTCTCCTGTCACTATAAATATGAGAAGGTTGTAGTCATTTTAGATATACATCTTCCATATCATCTTCTTCTTCTCTATATTAATTTTGAGCATATCATATGAGTTTCAACTTCTAATCGTTGAGTACACAACTTTTAGGAGTGTTGTGTGACCTTGGGGGACGACGCCTATATCGATTTGTACCGTAGTCGGGGCGATTTCGTTTCTCATTCAGTGGCCTCCATACCACGACACAACAACATTTATTCTCTAAATA